>JAOTQJ010007293.1:0-18290 GCA_025642045.1 Solanum sejunctum
AAATTTTAAAAAATTTAATTTTATACTCTAACCTCTCCCCATCTCCCAACCCCCCATCCCACCCCCACCCCCCACAATTAAAATTTATTTTTTAAAAAAATATTAATTTTTACACTACCCTACCCCCATGCCCACGCCACCCCCTAACCCTCCAAAAAATAATTTAAATATTTATTTTTAAAAAATACTTTAAGTTGTGAAGATAAAGATATTTTCGTGTCCAAAGTTATTTTTCTACAAATTATTATCTACTTTCTAACTAAAAATAGAAGCTTTTTCTAAAAAATATTTTGATTTGTTAACAAAACAATAAAAAATATTTTTCACTCACCAACCAAACATGAGAAAATGAATTAAAAATCAACTCATTTTCCTGAAAATATTTTTCAGGGAAAATATTTTCCCCCATAACAAACACACCCTAAAATTGTTGTTTTAAATTAAAATAGAAAACAAATGGATGAAGTAAGACAGTAAAAAAAAAATATAATGCGTTTAAAATATATATGTAAAAATAAGTATGTTCTTAACACTAAACAAAATAATAAATAATAAAAGTAAACAAGACTAACAATAAAAACAAATACTACAAATAATCAATATTACTATTATTCAACATTACTACAAAATAATAATAATAATGGCAATAATAAATAATAATAATAATAATAATAATAATAATAAAACAATGATATAACTAATAACTATTTGTTTTAAAAAAATGAAAATGTTAAAATATGCAAGTATTTGGAAAAAATTGAATTTAAACCCATTTATCTAAAAAGTTTCAAAATGTCTATTTTAATCAAATGACAATTTAAAGTGGGTTAAAGATCAGTCAAAATTGGGTGTAAACAGTTGCCCCTTCTTTGCTTGGGAATGAAGAATGAATTGTCAAGCAAAGAAAGTTGACGGAGTAGCTGATTTTGTTTGACCGATGAAATAATATCGGAAGGACTTGGTGGAACAAAAGGATTTGTAAAAATTTTGCGGCTGAGACTTCGATTTAAAGTCGCCTACATATCTTTAGTTATACGAGAATCAGGTCGTGTGTAGTTCTAAGAATGAGATCATAACAAATTTTGATTGAATTCAAAATTTGCCCTAGTATCAAATTATGATAACACTGAATTCTCTCAAGTGATGAGGTCTGAAAGGTTTAGCATGAATACTCAAGCTACAATAATTTGCATATACCAAGGCATGAAAATCAGATCGAATGTAGTTTAACCCAAAACAATTGAAAAGAAAATCTCTTATACTAAGGTAACTTTTGGTTTGGGAAGCGTAACAAAGTTGAATATAAAAAAAAGTTTGCAAACTCTTAACTATGAATGTTGTGCACTTTTGTCACGCCTAAAGTCTCATTAAGGTGGACTGACATCCGTTGTCGATAAGGCTCGAGAGAATCAACCTGTATCTCTATGCTTTCTGTACATATTATAAGGGATTTCTATATTTAACATGCTTTTAAAAAAGTAAACAGTAACAACAAGCCACAAGAAAATGCATATGGCTAGGCTGTTGGGGTCACGCTGTTAAAAGTATGAGACACGATCAAATTTTAATTTACATAGTCTACAAAACCTCTAGATAAAAGTATTTGATAAGAGTTGGGACAAGCTCCGCCTCGACTAACTATACAGCACAAAAATATAAGCTCTACACACAAAGCTCCGAAGCAACTTGGAGCTTGGTAACAACAACTGGATATCCTGTACTCTTAATGGGGAGATCTACTAACACCTGTACCTGCAGCATGAAATGCAGGTCCCCCGTAAGGGACGTTAGTACGAGATAATATACTGAATATGTACGGCAGGAAATATTGTGCATGAAGTAACAACTCAAATAAAACTATGCATTGGTGTAGGATAAGAGACCACCCTTAGTTATACTGTGGGATCATATACTTTATGTTATTTTTATTACTTTACCTTTATTGTATAATCTGTGCACAATAAGTAATAAAAATGACCAGCTGATTAGTGGTAAATCTATATCGGGATAGACCTTGGCTAAGCTTTTTCTTTCACCCCTTTGGGCTACCCCCGTGATAGGATCGACCCTGGTTAGGTGATTCTTTCACCCCTCGGGTTACCACCCATCAATAAGCAATATACTTTATCGTTCAATTACTTTTGAAATGATATTTTTGGTGGTCATAAAATTGGAGCTTTAGGACTGTAGATACAACACATGACATGTAAATAATCACAAAAGGCAACATCATAATAAAAGGAGTATGTTACACAAGTAATGAAATGCATCGGGGGTAGAACGACACATGAATTTTATTTAGTAGAACAAACTCTTGTATCTTGATATCTAAGTATATATGCAGATTCGAAGGTGACTATGTATGAGAGCATATGAACATGTGAAAGAGTGGAGACATAGTTAATAGTTGTGTCAGAGTTGATAAGTGCCTTTATATGCCAAGGAAGAATCTAGATTTCATGCCAAGTAATACGAAATCAAGTAGCCTTACATATCTCGTTGTACAACATCGCTATTAACTCGAGATAACCTTCCCTTCCTCCAATTATTTATCTACAACATAGTAGGTGATTAAACTAGCATTAGTAGCCAATAATTACATCTTGGCAGCCTAATCTCATAAAAAAAGTAATATACGGGTAGCAAGCGGATAATTATAAACCCGAGCATATTCTTTTAACCCTTTAGCCCCTAATCGTATTTTGTAATACATGTTCTCATATGCATATCATATGCAGCCTATTTTAGTGCCATAACAGTCTTACAATGGTTCACAAAGCACAACACATTACAATTTTATGCAACATACAAATAGACAGCATAACATTGCATCCCTTCGTTATATTTTGACGTCGACAATTCAAAACTTGCGCCAACTTTAACCAAATTGTCTCCACTATATACACACATAAAATCAATCCTAAAATAGTTCAAAATAGTCCTAAAAATAAGTGGAGTACATGAGGCTATAGTCCTCAATCAATCAGTCCATAAATTTCTATTATTAACATAATTACGATATCACACAAGAATTCACTTTCGCAGACTGTAAAAATAGTGCAACAGCCATTATACATCATTATAAAATCAATACTCATTAAGAATAGTAGCCTAACTTCATACTTAATCCAATCAAAAAGAGAAAAGCTTCCAAATAAATAAGAAAAATGTACAACTTTTGGAACACATGTTGTCCAATAATTTCAGCAAGCACAACTAGCATATATTTCTTATTTATCATGGGATAAGTATAACAAATACATGAATATTTCCACTTACCTTATCCTTCAAATTCAGGTTTCCTTCAAGAACCCTAGAGGGTTGTATTAGCTACCTTGTGGAGTGAAGTAAAGAGAGAAAAGGAGTCTTTAGGAAGCTGAAAATTTGTTCCAAAGTGAAATGACTTAAGAGTCTGTTTTTGAGCCCTTTTAAAGAGTCTCTTTGGCCAACTTTCTCTTGATATTTTGACCACATATTAACATATATCAATAAGCTTATAATGCAACAGCTTAGCCCTCACACTTAGGCCTAAATGGGTCTCAAAGTTAATGGGCCTTGGCTGCCCATTTTTCTAATTCCTCTTCACTTAGTTTGGGCCCAATTAGTCAAGTGAGTTATGATGTACTTAGGCCTTTTTATTATTCATCTTGGGTTATAAGTATTCTCCATTTATGATGGTAAAACATGATCTAAAGTTACACTCTTAACATGGACTTTATTCATTATCAGACTTGGACAAATTCGACGTCGGGCCTCATCTCCGTTTAGCCAGCAAGTTTAAGCTAAGCAAGTAGCTGAATCACCTGCTAGCTTCCTAAGTCCTGCAAGCACCTCAATTCTCTCACTTTGTTTAGAGCTATGATCTCCTCAATTTGACTTAAAACTTATTTGCACTCGACCCTCTTCAGCGTTGGACATACATATCGTCCTCTAATTTGAGATTCAAGAACTTTTAAAAATTGGCACTAATTTAATAAAACCATATCATGTTTCATTTGTATAGTATTAGTATTGTAAGATGTAGGGTGTTACAACGTCACACCTATGAATAAGAATTTACATCAACATAATTTCAATAGCTCTTGATATGTTGTTACTCGGATTGGAAAGATTGCCTTTAGTGAGAATCAAAATCACCTAGATGCGAAATTGCAACAAAAAAACAAAAAAATATCCACATACCTTCTGGCAGGGGTGTGACTAAATGGTGGTAGAAGTCATTCATCATCTCGTCTCCAAAGAATTTGATATTACTCTTCAGACTATGTCCCAATTTGCTATCAATCAAAAGTTTTGTGATGCGCCGCATTTTCCTACAAAATATGTAAAAGGGTGAAAAGTACCAGTTGTTCGAAACTATAAATGAAAGTAATAATGTACAAAATAAGTGTAGATACTCAACTGATCATTGATGTCTTTATCTTTGGCGCGAATATAATGTAAGTAAAGTAGCTTGTATTGTAGAGGACTTTGATCGACGATGTTGTTATATGACGTCCTTATTTAGTGAGGCAAAGCTTGCAAGGTAAAGCCTCTGACTGGAGGGGTATTTGTAATACATGTATCTGACAATGCAATTGTAATATGATACTTATATCTAGTGATGTAAAACTTGTAATGTAAAGTCTGTATCTTGCAATATAAACTTATAATGTAAAGTCTGTACCTGACGATGTGTACTTGTAAAGTAAAAGCCTGTATCTGACTGTGTAACAGAAAAGTAATGCCTATATCTAGCAATGTAAAATTGTAATATAAAGTTTGTATCCCGCTGTGTAAAACTCGTAATGCAAAGCCTATATCCAGCAGTGTAACTGTAAAGTGATGCCTGTATCTGGCGATGTAAAACTGTAATGTGAAGCCTGTGTCCGGCTATGAAACTTGTAATGCAAAATTTATATCTGACTGTGTAATTGTAAGATAAAATCCTGTATTTAGCTATGTAATTCGTAAAGTAAAAGCCTATATTCGACTGTGTAATTGTAAAGTAAAAGCCTATATTTAGCGATGTAAAATTGTAATGTAAAGCATGTATCCAACTGTGAAATTTGCAAAGAAAAAGTCTATATTCGGCGACGTAAAACTGTAATGTGAAGCCTGTATCTGACCGTGAAATTTGTAAAGAAAAATTCTATATCCGATTTTATAAACTTGTAAAGTAAAAGCCTATATCCGATTATGTAATTTTAAAGTAAAAGCCTGTATCCGGCTGTGTAAAACTTGTAATACAAAGCCTATATCTGGCTGTAAAATACCTGCATTAGAAGGTGGACGCCTAAAAAATATATAAAAATACCCGCATTAGAAGGTGGGTGTCTGTAAAATGTACTAAATAACCATATTAGAAGGTAGGCGCCTGTTAAATATGTTGAAATACCCATATTAGAAGGTGAGTGCCTATAAAATGTACTGAAATGCCTTTATTAGAAGATGGGTTCCTGTAAAATGTACTGAAATAACCCGCATTAAAAGGTGGGTGCCTGTAAAATATGTTGAAATACCCGCATTAGAAGGTGGGTGCCTACAAAATATACTAAAATACGCGCATTAGAAGGTGGGTGCCTATAAAATATCTTGAACTACCTACATTAGAAGGTGGGTGCCTGTAAAATATAATGAAATATCCATATTATAAGATGGGTATCTGTAAAATGTACTGAAATACCCGCATTATAAGGTAGGTACCTGTAAAATGTACTGAAATACCCATATTAGGAGGTGGATGCCTGTAAAATATACTAAAATACCATATTAAAAGATGGGTACCTATAAAATAACTGAAATACTCGCATTAGAAGGTCGGCACCTATAAAATGTAATGAAATACCCGCATTAGAAGGTGGACGCTTGTAAAATGTACTGAAATACCCGCATTAGAAGGTGGCGCCTATAAAATGTACTGAAATATCCACATTAGAAGGTAGGGGCCTGTAAAATATATTAAAATACCTGTATTAGAAGTTGAGCGCCTGTAAAATATAATGAAATATCTGCATTAGAGTGTGGGTGCCTTGATTGAAAATAAAAATATTTTTATTTTCACATGGGCATCAAAGATAATAAATAAATTGAAACTACTGTTTATTATGTTTTTTGTTTGTAAACATAAAAAAGTAAAATAAAATAATAAGGATAATAATGAAAAGTGAAGAAGAAAGAACCACGTCTTGACTTCAGTTGGTACTAATAATTAGTATTGTGCATAAGAAATTTAACATTTTCTTCAGCTAATAAAAATCAACACCAAGATAATTCCAATAGTTTTAAATGATGCCTCAAAAATACCTATGTGTTGACAAGATTTCTTCATCTTATTTCACGCAAAGATTTAAACTTATACTTATCCACATGTTTCAAATGCCCTTACCACAAAGAAGAGTCCTAATTTCACACATTTAAATATTTCTATGTTAGGACATTTGCCAAGTACATTCATACTCAAAAAGATATTCATGCATGCAATTGTGATACCATAGGCTTGAACTGCATGTAAGTCTCCGCTAATGTGAGAGAATTTGGATGAGATCATGTAGGGCTTGTAATTGGCTTGTCATATAGGCTTGCGAATGGATAGGATATTTATTTGAAATAAAAATGACTTAATCTCTCCTTGAGCGTCCTATCAAATTTGTGCTTTCCATAATTGATATGCATTTGGCCCATAATCTTCTTGGTTCTTCGTAATCTTCTGTTTCGACTTCTTTGAAGTTTTATTCACCAGAGATTTTTTCATTATACATCCTTTTTGCAAATCTTTATCCCTTTTTTCAGTACCTTTTTGGACCTTGTAGGGGCATTGTCTTTTCAATTTTCTAACTTTTTTTAGAGGTCTTCATCATTTCCTTGACTCTTAAGACGCTGCATATTTTCTTTTAGCAATTTCAAACATGCTTTTCCCTTATAATTTGCACAATTTGTGATACACTCAAGAAGGTAGGCTAAGAGCGGGATAGTTTATGTAAGCACTCCGAAGAATAATAGTTAAGATGTGGTAGTCCAAAAAAAGTTCTTCAGGCTCAAAGTGGGAAAAACTAAGGTTTAGTGTCATTTATGTCACGCCCCGAGAGGGTACCCTAGACGTAACTAGCACTCGGAAACTATTGCTAACCCCCAAGTGAACCACCTAGTCTCATTGCATTCGTTCAATCAACTCATAAGCGAAAGATATAAGAAAGCAATAAGCTAACAGTGGATCATCACAATCACTATCATAAGGAATATAAAATAAGCCATTCAATAGAAATAAGGAGCGGAAAAATAGTCAATCCCGACATCACTATCAACTGTCTATGTCTATGAAGCCCCTATAACTGCTATCTAAGAAGGTACCATGACAGACAATGGCTACCTCAGTCTAATGAAATAATCTAGAATAAATGAAAAGAAGATAGCATGTCCCTTGAAAAAAAGGGAGGACTCATCAAGTCTCCATCGAAATCCGTGAACCTCAACGATTGGACTGCTAAAGTCCTCTGTCTATAGAATCTGCATTATAAAATGATGCAACACCAAAGGGGCATTAGTACCTGGAATGTACTGTATGTAAAACAAGCTAAAGAAAATAGTATTAGATAACAATCATTCAACAATCACTCATCCTCACTCAGAGTATAGGCCAGGACTCTATCACCTCACTATCCATCAAGACATCAAACAATCACATTCACATCAGAGTTCTATCGTCATGAAATCTATTTGGGAGTTTCTTGGACCTACACCCATCACCTATGAGCCGGTAATGGTACAACGAAGCGATGTCATTGCGACATTTGCCCAATACCTTATCGGGGTAAAAGCGCGTACATTAGGGGTTTATAATAATAGTAAGTCCTCTTTTGGGACTAAGGAAACATCCACTCTCACGTTTCAATCCTCTGCTACTCTAGCCATATAGGTAATGAGTGCGAGCTCTTACTTATTTTCGGTGCTCAATACTCCTCCCAAGACTCAATATGCTTATAAGCCTTTCAATCACTCAACCCTTACGGGTAAGAACAGTCACCTCATCTCATCATCTAATAACTCAAGAAGTAGGGATATCCTTTCAAGTTAAGAATCAATCTTCATTTAACTCTATTAACCCTATTTTCAGCTAATTCAGTCATTAATACACTCACCTCATGACTCAGACTTAATCAAGCATCACATTCAAACAACCGAGGCTCTAGACTTTTCCCCTAAGTTCATTATCCAAGTCTTTAATAGAGGATTTATAAGGGTAAATTGTATAATCATAACAAAATACACGTAAACAGTTCATTAAAACATGATGATCATCAATTTTATGCAAAAATACAAGATTCAAAAGAAATTTCAAGAAAATATTCAAGAAGTTTAATTCAAGACCTATAAATTCACACTCTACATCTTAATCTATGTATTAGGGCATATGAAAGAATAATTTCGTGTTCTGTGTAGCCTTTACATACCTGAAAAGTTGATATTACCATCAAAGTTTGATGAATGCTCGCTTTCTTGGAGAAAATTCTCAATCTTGATAGTTCTTTTAAAGTGAAAAATCTTGGAAGGACATTGATTAAAAGAATTCTCTTTGATTCTTGAATTCTTGACTTCGACTCTTTAAAATTCTTGATGAAAAATCATAATTCTTGAAGAAGAAGAGTCAAGAAATCCTTTTTTGAGATTATTGAATTCATTTTCTTGAAATCCTAGGTTATGATTTAAAATCCTATTAGAGATTCATGAATAGATGAAGAAATTCGGGTTAAGTAGATTAAAATTTATGAAGAATAACTTATCTTGAGGATAAATCTTAAAAGATAATCCTAACTTTGAATCAATTTAGTTAAGGGTAAGGACATTATCTTTAACATTCTCATCGTCAGGCACGAATAACAATCCAGACTCCTTTCTATACTCAATCAACTAATCTGGACAGTCATAAGTCACTCAGAGTAGATAAATCGATTCCAATCAAGTGTAGAGATACTCTTTAAGACATTTTCGCCATCAAGCACAAATGGAACATCATAACTCAGTCAATTCAAATGATTTGAACACCTTGACAATCAGTAGTTCGAACTCAAGGAGGAAGATATCAACTCTAATGGGAAATGGGACCATAGATACAAAAGACTATATATACAACTCTTCAATCTTAGCACCTTATCTCAATTTTACTCCCTTTCATGGCACTCTACTCCCTCAACTTAAGATTATAGCTCTTAACTAAATTCCCATGTAACCACCTCCTCCTCTTCCATTCAAGCCTACTTCGAAGCCTCAAGGTGTTATTCCCAAGATGATCATACTCATACAAAGAAAATCCTCAATACTCAACTCTAAACTTCTAAAGGGGCTTTCATTAAAAGATCACTAGTCCTCTTCACTACTTTACTATCCTTCCTCAAACTCTTATTATGAAGTCTTCACTAGTCTATCATCAATATTCACATAACAATAACCCCGAATTTAAGCCTATCACTCTAACCACTTCAACTATATTTTAGAATTTTCAAACCTACTTAGCACTTCTACCTCCACCATTTAACGAGTTCTCACTCAAAGTCACACCAACATGCTTTTACCTATCATCTGTTCATCATAAGGTTTTACCTCCCCCCCCCCCCCTCCTTCCTATGTTTATCCCTACATGACACAAGTTTAACACTAATACCATAATAAGGATACACTCACTCCTCCTCATCTACCCTCATCCTCAATCTACTACTCTCAACATAACAATTTGAACCTGGAGGAACTCACTACGTCCCCCTTTTTGCAAAACATCAAACTACTATCTCTACATGCAAAATAAGCAAGATCATACCTCTAAAACTTGATACTTTACATCCTATCATCAACAATCGCATAACAAGTCGAAGGTCAGTGCATGCGTAAGATGACATCAGAATCAAGAACTCTCACTCTCTCTTATAAACCTTAATACCTCTACTATTATCAACACTTCTATCAAGGTTGGAAAGCTGGATTACTCAAAGAGCTTGGAACGAAAGATCATTAGATGTATTCCATCGAGAAATCTTATCTAACAACATTCATATATTACAATCTATCTCGTCTATAAAGACTTATTCTGAGTTCACAAAACTATAAGTAGTGAGAAACTGAGCTCATATCTCTTTCAACATAAGACTAGAAACTCTTGGATTCATGGGGTAAGATCATGATTAATGAATGAATTCATCGCTTTTCATCCTCACAACTTAGCATGAATGGGAATCAACATGATATACATGGGACTATGTTATAGGTATGACAGTCATACACCAGAAGGGAATAGTGTATCACCTCACATGAAGGGTAAAGATCGTATAAGATGGAAAAGAGTTCGTATCTCATCTTGATTAGCCTATTACTATCAAAGACTCAAGATCTACTCTAGTTTACCACTTTGTCATCTTCCTCTTAGCTCTCAAGGTCCTCTCTCTAAATTTGGGAATCAATTTCCTTTACTAGGTTGTAGGCATATACCTCCACTCGGTCAAAGAATCACTACCCACAAGAATACCTTAAACTCTTCTATTATGCTATAGTCGTATATATATATAACTAGCCATTCTGACTCTTTTCATTAACATCACTCTTAACTCTTTTCTTATCTCTATGGGAGTCTCTTTATATCTGCTATTCTTATTGCATACATAACCGTATCCCATGATTCTTACAATCTAACCTCTTCTTTTTTTTTCTGGCAGACTCCCAACTCTTGTGCTCTGCTCGTAGCATCACTTTCTCACAAGTCAACATCTTCTTCTCCAATATACATTATGACAAGCCTCTTGGAGTAAATCTCCAACTAAGGTTATCACTATCATCATGCTATCTCTCTCTTCACAACACTCACCAAAATTCCAAACTTAAGGATTATTGCCACCATCTACATCACACACTTCTCTCGTATTATACCAACCGATAACTACTAAGTATCAATTTAGGAATATAGGCCTACTAAAGTCTTATTGTGAATAATCGATCAATACATCCCCTCTTCACAATTCATGTACCACTCACCCATTCACTATACCTCCTTATCTGGATAAGCTTATAACTTTATGAATATCATGAACTTTCACATATAATCATAAGCCTAATTTAGATCTACCACATTAAAACACTCTTTTCCCTTATTCAATAGCTACACTTCACCTTCAATAGTATGAATACTACAATATATCAACATACACTTCCTTCTAGTTTAGGGTACGCTCTAACACATTCTAACACACATACTCTCTCTCTCTCTTTATATATATATATATACCTCATCTCATCATGGTAATCATAGGGTACTTTCAACTTTTTTATCATGGTTATGGCCATCGACTCATCCCTTCACTAGTTACCTAATGGATACATATCTCTAACTATAAGCCTCAATCAGTCATCACTCTAGCTATCTCATCCCTTTCTTTCCATCATCATCCTTCTAACTCTAGGATGATTTATTCCTACTCAGGGTTTATAAGACCTCACATCTCACTCTTGGGTGGTAATATCAAAATTTTTGGAGACATAACTTTCTCTTTCATGGATAACATCGAAGGCAAGTTTTGGAAAAAAGAGGGTTTTAGGTTGATCTAGAGCTAACTCAGATGCATGATTCATATGAGTAATACTACATTCCTTTCGGTCAATCAAGTTAGAATACTAGTCGACTTCTCTCAAGCTTGGTACAGTCTCTCTACCATTCTGATTACTATATCATAGGGGATCTCATTGACAAGAATTTGAACATTACTGCCTCTATCACCTCGTGGAAGAGGCATAGTCGAAAGGTTAAGAGTATCCCATGAATCCCCATATACTTCTTAGGAAATATCTCTATCACACGATTTAGAATCTGAAAGAAGGGAAACAATCTCTAAATGTCCTATAGCCTCCAAATTATGGATGTGGAGCTTTTCACACTAATAATAAGGACTCTATTAGACATGGCTTCATAGACTCCTTAGGACTCTTGAACTTGTGCTCTGATATCAAGTTTATCACGCCCTGGGAGGGTACCCTAGAGGTAACTGGCACTCGGAGAATATTGTTAGCCCCCAAGCGAACCACCTAGTCTCATTGCATTCGTTCAATCAACTCATAAGTGGAAGATATAAGAAAGCAATAAGCTAATAGTATGCCATCACAATCACTATCATAAGGAATATGAAATAACCAATTCAATAGAAATATGAAGTGGGAAAATAATCAATCCCAACATCACTATCAACTGTCTATGTATATGAAGCCTCTATAACTGTCATTTACGAAGGTATTATGACAGGCCATGGCTACCACAATCTAATGAAATAATCTAGAATAAATGAAAAGAAGATAGCATGTCCCCTAGAAACAAGGGAGGACTCACCAAGTCTTGGTCAAAATTCGTGAACCTCAACGATTGGGTTGCTAAAGTCCTTTGTCTATAGAATTCGCATCATAAAAATGATACAACGCCAAAGGAGCGTTAGTACATGGAATGTATTGTATGTGAAACAGGCTAAAGTAAACAGTATCAGATAACAATCGTTTAACAATCACTCATCCTTACTCAGAGTATAGGACAAGACTCTATCACCTCACTATCCATCAAGAAATCAAACAATCACATCCACATTAGAGTTCTATCGTCATGAAGCCTATCTGGGAGTTTCTTAGACCTATACCCATTACCTTTGAGCCAGTGATAGTACAACAAAGAGATGTCATTGTAATATCCAATCCTCTGGTACGTTGGCCATATAGGTAATGAGTATGAGCGGGACTCACTCATACTCACTTTCGGTACTTAAGACTCCTCTCAGGACGCAATATGCTCATAAGACTTTCAATTTCATCAAGAATTTCCATTATTCAACCCCTTATGAGCAAGAACAGTCACCTCATCACATTCTAACAACTCAAGGAGCAGGGCTATCCTTTCAAGTTAAGAATCAATCTTTATTTAACTCCACTAACCCTATTTCTAGCTAATTCAGTCATCAATACACTCACCTCATGACTCAAACTCAAGCAAGCATCACATTCAGACAACTGAGGCTTTAGACCTTCCCCCTAAGTTCGCTATCCAAGTCTTTAATAGAGGATTTATAAGGGTAAATTGCATAATCATACATAATACATGTAAATAGTTCATTAAAACATGATGATCATCAATTTTATGCAAAAATACAAGATTCAAAAGAAATTTCAAGAAAATATTCAAGAACTTTAATTCAAGACCTATAAATTCACATTCTACATCTTAATCTATATGTTGGGGCACATGAAAGAATAATTTCGTGTTCTGGGTAACCTTTACATACCTGAAAAATTGATATTACCATCGAAGTTTGATGAATACTCGCTTTCTTGGAGAAAATCTTCAATCTTGATAGTTCTTTTAAAGTGAAAGAACTTGAAAGACATTGGTTGGTAGAATTCTCTTTGATTCTTGAATTTTTGACTTAGACTCTTTAGAGTTCTTGATGAAGAACCACAATTCTAGAAGAAGAAGAGTCAAGAAATCCTTTCTTGGGATTCTTGAATTCGTTTTCTTGAAATCCTAGGTTATGATTTAAAATCCTATTTATAGATTCATGAATAGATAAAGAAATTTGGATTATATAGATTGAAATTTATGAAGAATAACTTACCTTGAGGATGAATATTGAAAGATAATCCTAACTTCATAACATTCTTGATGATTCTTGAGTGTTTATATTTAGGAGTGAAGGGAGAGAATTTTAATTATGAAAACTGACATTTTATATGTTTGGGGGCCCTTTAATAGACCCCAAAAGGTGTTAGGATAAAAGTAGCTTCAAAATAAAAGGAAAAAATATCATTTCTTATCTAGTGATTGTCCGCGTTTGCTCCGCGACGCGGAGCTGTCGTAGACTTTCAGACAGCTTCGCACCCCTTCACTAAAATGATCATAACTTTCTACTCCGAACTCTGATTAAGGCAAAATCAGATACGTTAGAAAGCTAATACAAATATCTTCAATTTGATATATTATGGATTTCTAACTCATTATACTTTAGAATATGTAGTCATTTGAATTTGACGCTTCTATCGACTCATACGAAAACTTAGTTGCTAGAAATTCTTTGGACTTAGCTTAATGTAAAAGCTCCCTTATGACTTTAAAAATCACACCTAATATACTTTAAATACTTAAAAATTGATCCTAGAATATATATACAACTTTCAAGTCATTGGTTCACCTAACTTTTATAAAATCTTATGTTAGAACTACGACCTCATATCATTTCCAATTCTATTTCCATAATAAGAAATTGACTTTAACATCTATGCTCAATTAAGAATCCTCAATTAAAATGCTATATCATATGAAGGATGACTTGGTTTAGCTTAGAAAAAAATTTGGATGTTACAATTTGGTAGGCATGAAAAGGCACAATCGGGTTAAAAAAGGCTTGCAATCCTTTTTCAAATCAAACATTACTCATGATTTCGCTTCAACAAACATTTAGGCCAAGTTTTAGATCAACCATCCAATGCAATTGAATTTAATCTAAAGTTCACCACAAAATGCACTTGAAATTATGAGGCTAGCTTTGTTCTTATATTGATAAATGCAAGAGAATATTCAAGTCTAATAAGAGTATGAATAAGAGGTACCAAAAGAATCAATGGTTTATCCTAAGGTCAGCAGCCTTCTCTATTGCATCAATTGTATTTTCATATGCACATTTGAATTATTTTGGTACCAACTAAATCTACGCATGGTTCTAAAAATAATTTTTTTTTTTGAAAATTTTTTAATAAAGAATATTGAACCCTAAAAAGGCTGCCTACGTATCTCATAAAAATGAGAATCAGGTAAGCGTAGTTCGCGCAAATATGATACAAAATATATATTTAGGAAGTCAAACATATTTTTGTGAAAGAAAAAAATCAATAATAATAATAAAATCGACAAATGAGCAAGTCTCATTAAAGGGTGGATTGTCCAAATTAATAAAAAATAACAAAAATCTATTTTTTAATAAAAATGTAAGACAGACACAATCAAAGATATCTATTGAATTTAAAATTTTATTAAATTTAAAATTATGTATAAAATAAAAGGTAAAAAAGCATACACAAAGTCAGAGTGGTGCTTCACTAGTGAAGTGACTGAATGTAACCTTAGCAAAATTTTGAGGATTTTCCTAAATATTTTGCCCCATTTGCTATTGTAATTAAATGAAAACTAACATAAAATATAACCGAACTGTTGTGGCGCCTACGTATCCCGTTGAAGTGGGAATCAGGTCAATTGTAGTTCAAATAGTTGATTACTATTTATAAATTAAAAATTGTATTGAAGAGATATCTATGAGTGAGAATTCAATGTATTTCAAGAGGGAAAGAATGTACAGAACAATGTTAATAGTTCTTGAAAAAAGGTAAAAATTCAAAAGAATGATTCTAAAGACAAAGATGAGCGTGAAGAAAAAATTGATACGATTGTGAAGGTGACAGTACAAATTGAAAATAAATATGAACTACTGAAAAAGTTTCAAGCTCAACAAAAGTGAATTGAAATTGTGGAACAAAATTAACGAGAATGCAAATGATGCATAAAGTATATATGTGCAACAAAATAATATGCAGTAAATATTGAAAGATGTAAAATATGCAAAAACATGTATCAAATAAAAAATATATAACAAATAATAGATAGAAATTCATCTGGCTAAAGTAATAATTATATGTACGACCACCTAATATATCTAGGAGTAGAATTACCTATGCTGATAAAGATTATTCAAACAAATATGAAAAGAGACATAATAATCTAAACACATTAAATCTAGAACTAAGCAATTTTTAAAAAAAAAATTAAAAAAATGGAAAAAGTAGAAAACAATTCATCACATGTTTAGTG
The DNA here is from genome assembly GCA_025642045.1 of Solanum sejunctum. Lineage (NCBI taxonomy): Eukaryota > Viridiplantae > Streptophyta > Magnoliopsida > Solanales > Solanaceae > Solanum > Solanum sejunctum. The sequence continues at coordinate 15,848 of JAOTQJ010007293.1, forward strand.
TGTAATAATGTATGTTCAAGACATAATAGAAACAAAGTGACAGTTAAATAAAGAGACAATAAATACACAACTATTTTTATGAAATAATGAATCAAAAAGTTAATAATGCAAAGAAATTATGTAAATAATGAACAAACATGTGTGTGCAAAATATAAATGACCAATATAGTTCACAATATATGAAACAAAAGATGAAACAATTAAAGAATTAACATGCAAAAAGTTACCTTCCTCAATTGAAAAATTAAGTCTACTATGATTAAAACCTTGATATTCCTCAGTAGAGTCACTATCCTATTGAGCTTTGTTTAATCTCGATAAAAATATGGCTCAACAAGGATGCCGTCGTGCTGACTTGGGCGATGTTCGAGGAACCTTTCTTAGGGCGCTTCTTCCCAAGGGATCAAAGAAAGGCAAAGGTAAGAGAGTTCTTGAACTTGAAGCGCCCTAAGAAAGCTTCCTTGAGTAAGAGAGTTCTTGAACTTGAAGCAGGGCTCTATGACTGTGCAAGAGTATGGGCTGAAGTTTACACAATTGTCTCGCTATGCTCTGAACATGGTTGCTGATATGAAGGGGAGGATGGGAATGTATGTTGATAGGTTAAATAGAGGGCCAAAGAGAGATGGGAGGGGAGCAATGCTTGTGAGTGATATGGACATTGAGAGACTGATAACCTTTGTACAACAAGCTGATGAGGAGAGACAGCAAGATAGAGAGGAGTTTAGAAACAAGAAAGCTGAAACATCCAACCACAAGGTTGGGAAGAAAGGCAATGGTAAGCAATTTTCAGCACCATTATCTGCTAGTGCACCTGCGCTTAGAGTAAAAAATGATTAGAGGTCCCAGATTACGAGAGCTTGTGGGTCTCAGTCACAAGCCAGTATGGCTCAAGGTTCACGAGGTAAACCGCCATGTGGTACATGTGGCAAGTTACGCATGGGTAAATACTGCGAGGGGACTGATGTATGTTACAAGTGTGACCAAGCAAATCACTATTAGAGAGGTTGTCCACTGTGGGCTGACCGGGCTCAATCTTCTGCACCAGTCCCGCCAGCTAAGGGAAATCAGAGAGCTACTACGTTAGGCGGAGCTACAAACCATTTGTATGTCATAGGTAGTCGACATAATCAGGAGAACTCCCCAGATGTTGTGACGGGTATGATTTGAGTCTTTTCTATAGATTGTTATGTGTTGATATTTCTACTCTAGTTGGTGAGTCTATTCGGGCTGAGAGAGTCTATAGAGCTTGTGTAGTGTCCATCTATCATAGGGATACTATCGTTGATCTGATTGAGTTAGATATTTTGATTTGATCCTTAACATTGATTGGCTCCACGCTTGTTGTTATATGGGAAAAATGACTTTTCAATGAAAAATCAATTAAAACAAACTTAATTAATTTAGCAAAAAAAATTCAATTTTTTCAAGGAAAACAGAGTTGACACTTAATTTTTTCTAAAAAAGATAAGAAAACTTTAATAGAATTTTAAGACTTTAATAGAAAAAGTCTGAAAATTTCAAAGAAATGAGTAAGGGTTCAATTTCCACTTTTGAAAAAAAGTTAATCATTCAAAAATGGCAGCTAACTTACGATTGACTGACGATTTAAACTCATTTGACTAACTTTTCAAAAAACTGTTTTAGAACTAAAATATAAAGTAATTCAACTAAAAGTTTATTTAAAAAATTAGATAATTTATGAAGAAACTAAAACAACTCATTATTTTTAAAGAAGATCAATAACTTAGATCGTCTTAAAATAAATTAAAATTTGAAAAAAATAATTAAATAAAGTAAGACACGCAAGTCAACAAAAGAAGTGACATAAAATAACTCATCGTTTGGGGAATTTAATTAAGTTAATCTAAACGAATAAATATTAGTATTCAAATCAATATAGATAAAACAAATAATAAAGTAAGAAGATGAAGTTAAGAGTTTGGACTTTGACCCATTTGTCCCAAAAAGGGACCGCAGGTTTGGGCGTTTAAGCCCTTTTTATCCCTGTATCACTGCTAGGGGTATTCATGAATCGGTTTGATTCAAATTTTTTAAATATCAAACCAAATTATTTATGTCTGATTTTTAAATATAAAAATCAAAGCAAACCAATAAAACTCGAGTTTTTCAACCTCGAATTTTCTCGATTTTTTTCAAATTTTTTGGATTTTTTCAAGTTTCTCGAATTTTTAGACTTTTTCTTTTCGAAATTCTCGTGTTTTCGAGTTTTTTTCCTAATTTTTTGATAAAGTATTTATAAAAACATATAATTAACTTATGATTCAAATATTTCTTTAGCCCACTAAAATATAAATATCTAAGATTCTTTTAAAGAAAAATACAAAATATGATATTAGTGAAGACACAAATATTCAATAAAAAATAATAATGAGATCACATAAATAAATATTACAAATAAATAAGTCGTAATGAAGATGATCAT
>JAOTQJ010007304.1:0-18289 GCA_025642045.1 Solanum sejunctum
CATTAATGGTAACTAATAAGAAGCTTTACATCTTAACATAAATATATTACTCAATTTATTCACTGACACCTACTTAATATAAATATATCATGTTATTTACAATTTTTACTAAACTTTATGTAGAGCTAGAAGATGTTAAGCCTGGAGCAACTCTGTATGACTTTCTTATCAATACTAAGCTTGGTGTAGCTTCTGGACATAAGAGCATTCAAGAATGACCTGATTAAGTAAGTGTGTTTTTCTCCATTGCATACACGTTGCGTTCCATGTCAACCTAAGCTTCTATCCTGAGAATAAACATGTGTGTAGCCTGCAAATGAAGATGCTGGGACTTCTCCTCAACAGAATGATGTTGTGCAAAGCCCATCACAAGCAAAATTACAACAGGTATTAACATAAAACATAAGTTTTATCTATCTCATATTGTGCTTGTAGTGAGCTCTTAGCATGTTGTTTTTGTAGATTGCCGAAGAAGTTGTTGGGACTTCTGATCAGTAGTATCATATTCCACAAGAAAAATAATAGAAGGTACATTACTTGTTCTTGCTACTAGAACTTCGCCCCACTAGCTTAGCCCTCTTCACTTTAAGGGAAATGATTTCCAGATAGAACTGCATAATTAAATAGTTGGTAGTGCATATACAAGTTGACTATTGCCAGGAAAAAAATATAATACAATAGATAGGAACCTAGGTAATAATAAGGAATAATACATAAATATGTCCTTTAACTTTGCCTCAGCTACTATTTATGCCCTCTAACATTGGAGTAGAAACTTAAATTTATATAAAGTTTAAAATACATACATGCATCCTACATGGAGTACCACGCATAGTACACCATATATAGGACATACACATGGGATACCATGTACATAGGATGCAAATTGCCATGTAAGATGCCACATAGGATGCATATGTCTACCTTTTCAACTCTATAAAAGTTTAACTACCTACTTGTGCACACCTAAAATTGGTGGTATCTCTGATAATTTTCTTTTATTTTTTATGTAGATAGAGTGATTTCTTTTGTTGTAGGAGGGGCTTATTCTATTTTCATATATGTGTTTGAGTATCAGCTGGTCTGATAATAAGTTACCAAATACAGTTCATTAGACTAATTCATTTTAGTTTCTTCAGCTTTGAGAACTTTGTTGTTATTTTCTTATCTGTTTTATGAAAATCTTGTACTAGATCTTATACTTAATATTTTTATCTCTTCTTATTTTCATGTTACCTATATTGCATGCCTTTGTGATTATAAGTATTGTGAAACGACCCCCCTAAAAAAAGTGCTCGAAAATGTCCCTCCGAAGTGCCCAGAATCTTTTTTCCATATATCTAAAACTTCAATTGTTGTTTTGAAAATCCGATTTTATATTCTTTTTAAGGGGGTCAAATTCAGTGGGAAATGGGTCTAACCCAAATTTTAGAGCAACCATATCAAAATCGAAAAATTGCAAAATATACTATTTAGGGGGGTTCATTTTGAAAGGCATATCTTTTAGCACACAAAGAACTCGGTGGACCACGATCTACTAACTGAAATTCCTTTGAATTAGCTTTTCAATGCACTTTGTTTCACCTTATTATGATTTCGGACGAAGGATTTATGCCCATTTTCGTATTTCACCCAAACTCAAGACCAATCTTAAGGAATTCTTCAAGGGCTCTCCAAAGTCAAGGTATGTGGTGTTGAAACAAGGGGTCCTTTAACCCATGGTGTCTAAACACTCTTTTGATTAATATTGCATGATTTAAAGTTGATTTTACATGTGGGTCTTGTATATTGAGAAATTTACTGCACAGTTATTTTAGTTCATGAAAGTATTGTTGTTTTAGCATGTTTTGACCTTTAAATCTTGGATCTAATGTTGGAATTAATGAGGGGTTTTGATGTGAATGTCTTGGGGGTATTGCAAGGTATTGACTAAACGTTTTACCACAGATTTCCCTATCGGATTTCATCTCTAAATCGTATGGTCTTATACCCACATTATACAGCTGCAAAGTGTTTAATAAAATGTGCGGTTATGGTTACTTGAGTAATTGAAGGTCCAAAGCATTAAATATGATGAATGATGATATAATGATGAAATGAGCTTATGTACATGATAAATTCTATATAAAGTGTTGCATTAGACAGTACACAACTAAGGTTAGGGTTTGTACTCATCAACCATGTGACGGGTTAGTACTTCACCACCTAGGATGATTGGGGTGTGACAATCATCAACCAAGTTGAGGGTTTATACTAATAAACCATGTGAGGGGTTAGAACTTCATAACCTAGGATGATTGGGTCATCAATCGAGTTGGGGTTTTGTTAATAAACCATGTGACAGGTTCATACTTCACCACCTAGAATGATTAGGGTGTGACCAACATTAACCATGTGAGGGGTTTATACCTCACCACCTAGGACGATTGGGATGTGACCATCATCAACGAACCAAGGTTCGAAAGCTAGCTTAGTCTCTTCTTGACATATGATATCTTATATGAGCATGATTTACTTAAGCATGTTTTACTTATGCATTGATCATAAAGGTCATATTGTTATATTATGCCTATTGCCTATCGTTATGCATTTTGGATTATAATGCCTATATATTGTTGCATTGCATCCCATATACTTAGTACATTCAAATGTACTAACGTATACTCTTGCCTAGATGATATCACCATGTAGGGAGCTGTGCTCCTATTGATTGTTCTTGTGGCTAGATGGATTGTTCAAGTTAACCTTTGGTGAGTCCTCTATTCCGGGGACAAGGACTATTCTCTCTCACTATGTATTAAGGTTTTCTTTAGTTTATCATTTTCTTATGACTGAGGTTGAGCCCAGTTGTATGTCTTGGCCCCCACCATTATCTATGTAGTAGAGGCTTTGTTAGACAAAGCTATGTATTTATGCCATGAGTTGATTCAATTATCTCTTCACTCTATGTTATTTCAAGTTCTCCTTTAGTCCCCTTTTCCTTTATTATCATTCTTCAAATGTCATTTAATTGTTCCGCAACTAAGGATGTGATATGCTATGCTATGAGGCTTGTTTGGGGATCCTTCTAGTTCCCATTCGCTGGTCATGTCTAGGCCCTAGGCTTGGGTCGTGAAAAAGATGGTATCAAAGAACTAGGTTATTATATCCTTGGATTCCAACACACTGCGTCGATTAGAGTCTTATTCATGGTTGTGTTGTGCACCATAATTATAAGTAGGAGGCTATGAGATGTTTTAGGAAATATTTCCCTTCTTCAGAGTCTATGTGGTGCTTTAAAAATGAGATAGGGCTTTCCCCTCTAATGAATGTTCTTTGCTGTTTTAGTTGATCATGTCGCTTCAAAGAGGAAAGTGAAGGAAGGTAAGTAGAAGGTTTTGATTTTGATAGATCCGAGTTTCACTATTTTTGTACATTCCTTTAGTTTATGGTGGGGCTTCTTGTGTGCCCTAAGTTATGATGTGAACCTTTGGTGTTTATCTCAGGGTTAGGTATATTGTTGCTAGAAAGTTCATAGGTATTTATCCGGGTTTGTATTGTATTAGATCTTGCTTTGTGGCTTGTTAGAGTTGGCATAGTGGATTTTGATGTCATACTAGGGATGGAATGGTTGCATGCATGTTTTGTCTTCATGGATGATATGACATGTATAGTTAGATCCTAAATCCCTAATGCACCCATCTTTGAGGGGAAGGTTGTTAAGCGATAGCATGGGAGGTAAATCCATTTCATGTCATAAGGTAAAATTATTCCCTAATAGGTTGCATTTATCATCTTGTGAGAATTGGAGGTGTTAAACCTAAGTTGTTTTGTTTATAGAATTATTATTGGTGGTAGATGAGGCTGAATGCCCCTTTCCATTTTTTTGAATTTGGCGTAGTGTCTTTTGGTTTGACTAGTATGTTGGTTATACCTATAAGTCTCATGATTAACATCTTTTGTCCCTACTCTAATAGGTTTATGGTGGTTTTGGTGATGATAATGTGGTTCATTCCCTAATGAGGTAGTGTATGTAAATCATTTGAGAGTAGTACTAGAAGTTTAAGGAAGAAGGTCGGGGGCTAGTAGGTGAGATGGGAATTTTGGTTGTAAGAGGTTGCCTCCTAGGTTGTGTGGTGTCTTCTGATGGTCTTTAGGTGGACCTTAGAAAGACAAAAGTGATTAGAGATTAGCCTAGACCTTTGAATTCACCAGATATTAGGAGCCTCTTGGGTTTAGTAGGCTATTGTCGGAGGTGGTGAATAGGGTGCTTTGATAGGTCCGAGGGTTGCTATTTCTTGTGTTATTCCTTGGTGGTAGTAGGATTCATGTGTATGTGGATTGATCCTTGATCCCTTACAATCTAGGAGACCCAAAATTTATTTTCAAGAAAACCTAATATGGGTTTTACTTATTTTAATTTGGGATTTGAATATTATGATTCCTAAAATTCTATTGATGCATGGGTAGTATTTATTTATTGATTTTAATATGATTTAATCCATTGTGTGAGGATTTACCTTGGGTTTATGGAGTTATAAGTATGCATGTTCCCCTTTCAAAATCATTTATGCGTTAGAGATTACGACATGGATTTAAATATGGAATTAATTATGTTTTCACTTTAGCTTCATACTATAAATGTTGATTTTAAATGGAGTCTTAATTACCCATGTCATTTCCTCATTGTTCATAGTATATGCATTCATGTACACTAATTATTTTGAAAAGTTATGTTATGGGTAAGTCCAATTTCATTTTATGTTATGATTTAATAAAATGTTAGTTATGACAATATTGTGATCATATATATGTCTTTGATTTTGGCTCTTTAATCATTTTGGGTGCCTACAACATTTTGTATATGAATGGGTCATTCCTATGCATGAGTATTATGACTATAAAATTATGATTTTGGCATTTGAGCCTAAGTATGAATTATTATGAATGGTGTTTGGCTTTTAAACCCAATTGTGCGTTGAAATGATTTGGAAAATGACTATTGCCTCTTTGAAAGTATGTACATGCATATTCTAAGTATTCTTGTGGGATGACGACTTAGCTTGTTGTGTTGGGTGGGCTTGCAGTAGTTTGGCCTACTGGCATAGCATTTTCTAATGAGTGTAGAACTCATAAGGTTGTAATATGATGGGTAAGGATGGTCGATCTATTTGGTCAACTATAATGGGTTAGTCACTACTCTAAGATTGATCTTTGGTTCGGGGGTTTTATCCCCAATTGAGGATGAGGGTAGGTGATATCTCTAAGTGTCCTTTTCGCACTAGGAGTGAGCATTTTGAATATTGGTGGAGTTGTTTGGTTGGCCTATGCGTCGGTTATGTTTATGGGTTTCATGAATAGGGTTTTAAAACCCTACCTTGGTATGTTTGTGGTGGTTTCTAGTGATGAGGTATCGATTTATTTAGAGCTTGTGAATCATTTTGGGGATTGGTTGCTAAATATGATAGGTGTCAGTAGAGGATAACAAGAAGCTTGTTACAACCCCTAGGGATTATGGTATGAGTGTGCATTGTTTTTTTTTTGGTAAGGCTAGTATTGTGTTTGGTACTCTAGGTAGCCTAGTGTGTGTGGATAATGGTGGTAGGGAGATGCCTAGTAGGGTCCATCAGTCGGCTAGATAGGGAGTTAAGTTGAAGGAGGTCGAGAAGGGTAGTATAGTGTTCTTAATGGTTCCAAATCTTCTTGGGTTAAAAGGACTAGATTAGGCAAGGCCTTGATTTTCACCTTATTAGTTTTGGGTGAGAGAATGATAGAGTGGAGGTTGTCTCCCAAGGGGAAGATGGTGGTTATAGTACCAAGTGGGTTAGGTGTATTTAAGATTGACAATTGAGTTGAGGATTGTGAGTCCTCATAGAGTGTGGAGGGAGTTTAGTAAGGTTGCATAAGTTTAGGGATTTGCCTATGGATGTAGATATGGTTCGTCCGGTTCTTCATGCTTCTAGGTGGATGGAATATGTTGGTGACTCTAGTGTTATGAAACTCTTTATAATTGTGAGGTGATATGGAGGACAAGTTGGCTTAAGAGAAGGTCCCGGTGGGGGTGTTGGATGGATGATTGGAGAAAGTTGATTGATAATGATGTAGTGTTCTTCTAGGCCCTTTGGGAAGCATTGTCTATTCATGTGTGTCCACGGTGAGCCGGAGCTGCCATAGTGGAGCAATATCTGGTTTCTTTCATTCTATCAAGCTAATGATAACACATCAAATCCTTTTTATGTTCCAAGTCTCATGTTTTAGCCCCTAAGTCATTGATATGCATTTAGTTTAAGTTGGCAAGTTTATGATGATTTTACACTTATGTTGAGATTTTGAAAATGGTGTCTTAAATGTAATGTTACATTCTTGTTGGGGCTAATTTTTTCATGATTACTCTTATCATGTACATTTCTTTTACATTCGGACACAAATATTCCCAAGAGGGAGATATTGAAAAGACCCAAAAATTGCCCAAAAATGTTCCTCAGAAGTGCCCGGAGTCATAATTTCCATATATCTAAAAATTCATTCATTATTTTGAAAATTCAACCTCATACTCTTGTTTGGGGGGGTTAAATTGAGTGGGGGATGGGTTTAACTCAAATTTCAAAGCAACCATATCAAAATCCAAAAATCGCAAAAAAAAAAGCTATTTAGGAGGGTCAACTTTGAAGGGGCATATCTCCTAGCACACAAAGAATTGAGTGACCACAACCGACCATTTCAGAGCCCTTTGAATTAGCTTTCCAATGCACTTAGTTTCACCTCATTCCAAGTTCAGATGAAGGATCTATGCCATTTTCATAGAACAAGTTTGGGCAGAAAATGCAAATTCCAGTGGGTCTTTGCATCGCTTCTGCGAAGCGCCCCTGTTGTTTTTGGTGCCTGTCTTGGTCCTAAGGGTTCCCACACTTGAAAGTACATATAGTTAGATTTTGTTTCACCCTTATATCATCCTTAACATTCCCCAGTGTCCTCTCAAACACTTAGACTCATATTTCACCCTAAATTCAAGTCCCAAAACTTAAGACTAATCTTAAGGATTTCTTCAAGGATTTCATTCAAACTTCAAGTCTCCATTTCCAATCTCTCTCAAGGGTTCTCCAAAGCTAAGGTATGTGGTGTTGAACTATTGGGTCCTTTTACCGATGGTGCCTAAGCCTCCTTTTTACTAATATTGCATGATTTAAAGTTGATTTTACATGTGGGTCTTGTATATTAAGAAATTTACTTTACAATAATTTTAGTCCATGAGAGTATGGTTGTTTTAGCATGTTTTGAGCTCTAAATCTTGGGTCTAATGTTGGATTTGATGAGAGGTTTTGATGTGAATAACTTGGGGGTGTTGCAAGGTGTTGATTGATGGTTTTTACAACAGATTTTCTTGCATGATTTCATCTCTAAATTGCAGGGTCTTTTACCCCCATTACACCCCCCAAGTGTTTGATAAAATATCCTACTAGGGTTTCTTGTGGAATTGATGGTCCAAATCTTAAGATATGATATGAATAACTATATGATGATAAAATGAGCTTATGTACTTGATGAATTCTAAATGAAAGTGTTGTATTAGACCATTTCCAATCTGGGAGCCTAGTTGAGGGGTCAATATCTCAACCACTAGGGTACCACTAGGGTGATGGGTGCTATCATCACTAGCCTAGTTGAGGGGTTAATATCTCAACCACTAGGGTGATGGGCGTAATCAACATTAACCAATGAGGGTTTAATATCTCACACACTAGGGTGATGGGTGCTATCATTACTAACCTACCAAGGGGTTTATACTTTGGAAATCTAGCTTGGTCACATATTATAGCACGAGTTACTTAAGTTGTTTTACTCTAGCATTGATCATACATACCATCTTGTTAGAATATGCCTATTGCCTATTATTATGCATTTTGATTATGATGTTTATTTCTTGTTGCATTGCATCCCACCTACTTAGTACATTTAAACGTACTAACGCATACTCTTGCCTATATGATATCACGATGTAGGGACCAAAGCTCAAGTTGATTATCCTCCTCCTCTACATGGCTACTTTGGTACTACTCAAGTTGGTTGGTGAGTCCTCTATTTCAGGGACCTGAGTTTATGTTTCCTCTTATTTATCTATTGAGACATTCTTCTTATGTTCTATTTTCACTATAAGGGTGATCCCGATTGCTTTGTCTTGGTCCCCGCTCTTATCTATGTATTAGAGGTATTTGTTGGCTATGTTATGTATCTATGATATGATCTTTGACTCTTGTCTCTTGTTTATGATGTTATGCAAGCTTTCCACTTAGTCCCTTTGCCCCTATTCTTACTCTTTTTGTCTTTTATATGCTTCCAAGACCAAGGATGTGTAATGCTATACTATGAGGCTTTTTTGGGTTTCTTCGGGTTCCCCATTCGTTGTGTCACGTCTACTTTCTAGGCTTGGGTCATGACATAGGTCATCAACCGAGACAAATCCATGTCACTAATCAACATGGTGGATCGGCATTCTCACTCACCAAGTTGGAAACACCCATCACAAATTTATTCATTCTAGACCTTGGGTCGACCACCAAGAGGGGAGCATATTTAGAGAGTTGATTAAACTTAAGGGCATACTCCCTTACACTCAAAAGTCCCTTGTCTCAAGTTCATAAATTTGACCAATTTAGCATCTCTGAGCTCAAGAGAAAAGAACTGATTAAGAAATGTCGCCTTGAAATCCTCCCATAACACCACATTATTTATTCACTTCTCCTCCCTCCATTGATCAAAACATATCCCATGCCATCCCCTTGATTTGGTAAGCAGCCAACTCCACCTTTTCCTCCAATCTAACACCCATATTAATAAAAACCTTGTAGACCTCATCAATGAACTATTAAGGGTCCTCATCCACCTTTGACCCATAGAATTTTGGGGGATTCATCCTCATGAACTCCCTCGCCTAGATGCCAATGTAGGAGCATGAGGGGCTTGGGCCTCATGATTAGCTTGATTAGCCACAACTTGTGCAAGAAAAGTGAGAGCATCCCGAATCTTACCATCAGACGGTTGGTCCTCGGGAATGCGAGCTCTTCTTCCTCTTGTGTTAGGCATGATCTAGCATAGCAAAGAACAATCATTAGGGGAAATCCTTATTTCAACTCTATAGTACGACTTAGAACATGAAGAAGGGAAATATTTTCTAAGACGCCTCATAGCCTCATACTCATAATTGTGGTGCACAACACACCCATGAATAAGACTGTAATTGACGAGGTGAGTTGGACTCTGAGGATCTAACAACCTAGTGCTCTGATACCAAGTTTATCACGACCTAAGACCAGGGCCTAGAAGTGACATGGTGCATGGGGAACCCGAAAGGACCCTAAGCAAGCTTCTTAATATATTATTACACATCCTTTGTTGTGGAAGCAATAAGGTACAATAAGATATAGTAAATAGGGACAAACGGGGCTAAGGGAGATCTTCATATCATAAACATCAAGAGTCAAGAGAGAGTCAAAGCTCATATCATAATACAAACATGTCCAACAACACCTCTACAACCTAGATACTTAGCGGGGGCTAAGACAAGCTACTGGGCTCAACCTCATAGTCAATATATACATATAAGAACATAGTATGAGATCATAAAGCATTATCCCAAAAATAGAGGACTCACCAAAGAGCCTGAGAGATGTCGTACTAGCCACATGGAGGAGGAGGATCAAGTGGAGCTTCGGTTCTTACATAGTAACATCATGTAGGCATAGAATCGCGTTGTATTTTTGGATGTATTAAGTATATAGGATTCAATAAAACAAGATATAGGCATCATAACCAAATTACATAATAGTAGGCAATATTTAACATATTAGCAATATGACATGTATGATTAATGCTGAAGTAAAACATGCTTACATAGAATATAATACAAGGTGTAAAAAGAGACCAACATATAAAACCCGTAGGTTACCAAGGTACAAACCCCTTAGGTTGGTTGGTGGATTGTCTCACCCTACACCCTTGGTGACCAAGGTGCAAACCCCCCGACATGGTTATCAAGGTACGAACTCCTTGATTGGTTGGTGAATACTCACACCCTATGACCCTTGGTAATTGAGGTACTAACCCGTCAATGCAGTTATCAAGGCACTAGCCCCTTGATTGACTATCAAGGTACAAATCCCTCGACATGGTTACCCAGGCTCTTGTCTCCATGAGTTTGGCATGTCACATTCAAACACTATATAGGAGAATATAATAAACATACCTTTCATCATCATAAAATCATTCATCTCATAAGACATATATTGGACCTTCATTCCTCCAATACCCATTAACCAAATATTTTATCAAACAGCGTGTGTAGTGCTAGTGTAAAACCGTTCAATAAATCTTACAATAGATCTTAGATTCATAGCTCAAAACATGCTAAAACAACCATAATTTCATGAAACCCCAACATAGTGTCCAGTGACATTTATAATCATTAAGATCCATGAGTAAATCAACTTTAAATCATGCCATTTTAGGTAAAAGGAAGCTTAGGTATCATGGGTGGAAGGAACCCATGAAAGAAACCTACATACCTTAACTTTAGAGAATCCTTGAAGAAGATTGGAGATGGAGCCTTGAAGCTTCAATGAGAACTTTAGAATCCATATGAGTTTTGAGACTTGAAATTGGGAGATGAAATATTGTTTAAGTGTTTGGCATACATTTAGGAATGTCTTGAATGATATGAGGGTGAAATGAGACTAAGTATAGGCATTTTCATACATGGGAACACTTAGGCCCCAAGACCGAAAAGCCTTCATCCAGACAAGAAAAATAGTGCACAAAATACACTGTAGTGCATCCTTGGCACGTCGCGCTAGGGGCACAGATCGTGGAAATCGCATTTTTGCATTTTTCAAATTTTGCTATGGTTGCTCTTAAATCGGGGTTAGGCCCTTTTCCCACTCAATTTGATCCCCTGAACAAGAATATGAAGCCAGATTTTGATATCACGCATGGATTTTGAGATATATGAAAATACAATTTCAGGCACTTTTGAGACACATTTTCAAACACTTTTTTGGGTCGTTTCAGAAAAGTTATGAAAATCAGGTAGCTGATCTTCTATCTAGGGTTGAATCATCTAATTCTCAGGTTGTAGAGGAGGAAATTTCTAATAGTTTTCTAGATGAAGCAGTGATAAAGGTTGATGTGGTTGCACCACTATGGCATGTGATCTTAGGCATATTTATACACCAAATTAGCCAAAAATTACCCATATATTAAGCCTAGTTAGAGGGCAAATTCATAGATTCTAGGCATTTTTGGTTAGATTTCTCTTATTTCACTAACCTAGGCTAAGTGCGCTGTTTGGTTGTGTTTTTGCAAGTTTGATCAAAATTATGCAAGTCTGGAGTCACACTTGGATTTGAAAGACGAACACAGCCCGGGATTTAGAAGATAAAAATTAGTAGAAGCAGTAAAAAGACTCAACTGTGCATCGCAGACCTGGGATAAAGCTATACAAGCTAAAAAAGAATGAAAAAAAGGACCGAAGTAGACAATCAGACACAATCCGCATCGCAAACTTGTGCAAAAGATGGGTAAAATTGTCCAGACAGCAAAATAAGCGAAAACCCAGTCAAGGCAAGCAATCCATGTCCTAGACTTGAGGACTGCGCAGTGAAAATTTGAGTTATGGGATTTTAAATTGTATTCTATCAAAAACTTTAGGTTTCATATTGGTTTTTATGCAAGAATTGAGAGAGACCATTGTAAACCCCTTTCTAAGGTGAATTTGGTTAGTTTGATCATTATTTCCTGGTTGTTAATGCTTTCTAGGTCATTCATGATGTATGTAGTGAAAAATGAGTGTCTAATTCTCCATATTCTAGGTTGTAGCCACATAAAATGTTCAATTTTTAACTTTGACATCTAAGAATTCTTTTGATTATTCATGTACTACTTCTACCTATGCTGCTAGTTTGGCCAACTACGTGGTAAATTTGTTGTTCACACTGAATTCAAGAGATGTTAGAGTGAATAGAACATAGTAAGAAGGGAGCTTATTCGACTAGAAAACTAGGTTGATTCATGTAATGGAGACTCGTGACAACTACCCTTACACCTAGCTTGGTTCAACAGATGGGAAGATAGGTGTTGGTCTGTCTATTCCTGCTCAATGATGATAGTGAATAATGTTAGGCCGACAGAGGCACGCAACCCTATTCAGGTAATTTTAACCCTGTGATTCAGTAGTCAGGAACCCAGACATAAGTGTAAACTTGAGACTAAGCAGAGTCGTCAAGGTTACAACTCTGGAATTGCTCATTAATTGATATTTCAATAGCAAAAACCAATATAGAGTAGAAGTAATTTATTTAGTTATTTAATTTATATGGATAAATCTCTAAAACTTTTTACTAAAAGCACTTCTGATTTCATTTAAATCTCTTGGGTTTGACAACCCGGCTCATTAATCAGAGCAAATATATTACTTGTTAGACCACGTACAACAATTTCTTGATGTCGTTGCCAAGGATTTGAGGTAAATTGGTTGATTATCTATCTTGTCTTGTTATGTGGTTTTCGCTACATTTGATCTTATTTGTGTTGTTTTGCAAGTAATTGGTCACTAAGCCAAAGGATTAGGATTCTTGCTTTCATCAATAAAAGAGGAGAGCAGGGGTTTTGTTTCAAATGCTGCTGACTGAACTCATTAAACAGGAGATCGAGAAGAGGATAAAGTGGAAACTAAGCCTATGGGAGAGGAATGGAGAACACAAACCCACCTGCACCAGCAACACCTAGACTAGTGGCACCGAGGCCAATGTGGGCTGTGACAATCATGAGAACAACTGATGTCACAAGCTGCTTTGTTAAGCCTGAGCTTGGTAGTCAGTAGGAACTAAAGCAAAACATGGTGTAGTTGCTACACTCTACTGGACAATTCACCGGACTACCACATGAAGACCCACAGGTCCATCTTCAGAACTTTCTAGAGATTGCTGATACTTTCATCCACATAGGGGTGAATAGAGACTATGTGAGGATGACCTTGTTCCCCTTCTCACTGCTGGGGGAAGCACGAATATGGTTACAAATTGAGCCACCAAACTCTATCATATCCTGGGATGATCTTGCCAACAAGTTCCTCAAGTGATTCTTCTCATCTGGCAAGATAGCAAAACTCACGAGTGAGATTCTAAGCTTCAAGCAAAGGCTTGGAGGAAATCTGTATCAAGCTTGGGACAGGTTTAAAAATCTTTTGATTAATTTTCCATACCATTGTCAAGCTAATGGGATGTTGGTCCATACCTTCATTGAAGGATTGAAACCCAACACCAAGATTATCCTTCATTCAGCTGCAGAGGGACAAGCATTAGAGAAGACATACAATGAATTGTATGCTTTTCTCAATAGGATTGCACAAGGAAACCCAAAATGGAATGGAGGATCAAGTTGACCAGTAGTCCAAAAGCAAACTGGTATGTTCGAGATTGAAGCTATAGCTGCCCTGCAAGCTCAAATGTGAGCCATGCAGAATATGATGACCACACACTCCAACAACTTGGCTTTGGGTCAGCAACAAGAAGCATTGGTAGCAATGGCTCAACAACCAGCCCTATGTCAAAATGACACAACAATAACAAAAAGGTAGGTGTGATGTTTTTGGGAGAGGTGACCAAATGCTGAGTTCTATGGAGCTCACCCAAAAGCAATAAACTTTGTGGGCAATGCTAATAAAGGTGGCTATCAAGGATTCGGGAGCTTAGATAACCCAAATTGTAGAAATTACCTCAATTTTTCTTGGGGTGGTAATCAAAAAAATTAGGGGCCACCTCAGCAGAGACCATAGGGTTGTAATACTTATCACAATTAGCAAATACAATAGCCTGCAAGGCAGGCTAACCCAAACAATATGACTGATAGTGAGGTGTTGAGGCAAATTTTGGCAAACCAGAATAGACAAGAAGAGGATATTCATAGGAACAAGCAGGGTCTCCAGAACTTGGAGAAATAGTTGGGGTAGTTCGCTACTCTATGAAATCCAGGCCTTAGGGAGATCTGCCAGGTACAATTGACTCCAACCCAAATTAGGTTAATACAGTCAGCACAAGAAGTGGGGCACAAAGTCTCAAAATGCGATTTAGTGGTGGAAAGATCAAAAATTGAGGTGATAATAAGTTGTCACCACCACTATCAGTTAAGGGAGTCCGAAGCTTTCTGCGACATGCAGGGTTCTACCACAAATTTATCAAGGGACTTCTCCAAAATTGCAAAGTTGTTGTGCACTCTCCTTGAGAAAGAGGTACCCTTTAACTTTGATGCTTCTTGTTTGTAGACTTTTGAGTTATTGAAGAAGAAGCTGGTTGAGGCTCCAACACTTATAGCACCTAACTGGGAGCTCCCTTTAGAGCTCATACGTGATGCTAGTGATATGGTAGTGGGTGTAGTGTTGGGGCAGTGCAAACATAAAGTGTTCCACTACATATAATATATGCCAACAAGACTCTGGATGCAACTCAAAACAATTACACAGTTATTGAGAAGGAGATACTGACACTAGTATATGTGTTTGACAAGTTCACATCATACTTGGTGGGAACCAAAGTTATTGTATTTACAAATCAGGCTGCAGTGAGGTACTTGTTCCACAAAAAGAATACCAAATCCCACTTGCATAGATGGATCATGTTGCTCTAAGAGTTTGATATTGAGATCAAGGATCACAGGGGGTGTGAGAATAAGATTGTTGATCACTTGTCTGGGTTAGAAAATAATGCTCATATAGGTGAGAAAATATAGATAAAAGAAGAGTTCTCTGATGAGCAACTATGGTACTGGAAGTAAAACGACTACCATGGTATGTAGACATAGTGAATTACTTGGTTAGTGGTGTGTTTCCTCCTGATGCTACATACCTGCAAAGAAAGAGGTTGGATCATGATGGAAAGGCTTATATCTGGGATGAGCCTGAATGGTGAGAAGATATTTTCCTGAGATAGAGATGCAACAAATCTTAGAGAGGTGTCATGCCTCTCCTTATGGGGGTCACCATGGAGGTGAACGGATAATGCACAAAGTGCTGCAATTAGGTTTCTCCTGGCTCACTCTCTTCAGAGATGATACTTTTTTTGAAGGGTTGTGATGCTTGTCAAAAGATCGGTACCATATCCAGAAGACATGATATGCCCCTGAAAAAGATCTTGGAGGTGAAGATCTTTGATGTTTGGGATCGATTTCATAGGTTCATTCCCACCATCTTTTGGCCATCACTACATCCTGGTAGCAGTCGACTATGTGTCAAAATAGGTGGAAACAATAGTTGTACGTACTAATGCTGCCAAGGTGGTAAGCATGTCTCTAAAGAAGCACATCTTCACTTGTTTTGGAACTCCAAGGGCCATCGTTAGCGATGGAGGCACACATTTCCTTAACCAAACAGAGAAGAACCTTATAGCTAAGTACGGAGTGAGGCATAAAGTAGCTATAGCTTATTACCCACAAATGAGTAGACAAGTTGAGGTGTCAAACACAGAGGTTAAGTAAATCTTGCAGAAGATGGTGGATGCCACCAGGAAAGATTAGGTTGTAAAGCTTGATATGGCACTATGGGCATGCCGAACAACTACAAGACTCCACTTGGCATAGCTCCTTAATGATTGGTGTATGGTAAAGCTTCAATCTTCCAGTTGAGCTTGAGCACCAAGCATACTGGGCAATTAAAAGGCTGAATCTAGACCCAAAGCTTGCTGGGAGAAAAAGGTTGGAGCAGTTGGAGCAGTTGGATGAATTTCGGCTCTAAGCATACGAGAATGCTAAACTATATAAGGAAAAGACCAAAAGATGGAATGATCGGCATATTTTCAAGTACAGTTTTGAGCCAGGCCAATAGGTATTGCTGTTTAATTCTTGTTTGAAATTGTTTCCAGGTAAGCACGGTCCAAATGGAGTGGACCTTATGAGTTGGTAGTCGTGATACCCCATCGAGCGGTGGAACTGAAGGACAAGACCTCCAACCACACTTTTTTGTTAAACTATCAGCGTGTCAAGCACTATTACAATGAAGACACAACCGAATTTGAGGAGGCCATTGGGCTGGCCAATGATGAATGAGCACATGGTGCATGCACCGCGATGGTAAATCAAGCACTGACGGGAGGCAACCCATGGTGAGGTAACAACATCTTAGTTTTTCTTTATTTTATTTTTCAAAAAAAAAACATAACTAATTTTGAAAAAATTTCACCAAGTGCAGGTCCGTGACAGTGGCGCATCACGGACCCCTTGTAGTTCGGTGCAGATTTTTCCGTCCTCATTTTCCAATGATCCTTTGGGTATTTTTTGGTCAAATTAACTTTTTTTGTGTTTTCTAGCATATTCAACTGTTCAGGGAATTTTACGGGGTCCAGAGCTCAAAAAAATAATTTTTTGGAGCTCCGGGCAATGTGCATCCGCGACTGAACTACGGCATAGACACAATGCAAAGACCCACTGTTTTTAGCGCCTGGGACTATCAAAAATGAAAAAAAATAAAGGTATGGTTCACGACTACTCCGCATCATCGATGTGGCGCGGACATGTGCCAATTTTTCTGTGTCCCCATGCAACCCCACCCCTATAAATGCCGCCTAACCCACTTTTTGTCCCATTTTTTCCAACAAAGCTGACCCCAAACCCCTTGTTTTGAAAATATTCTCCTTCTTTCTCCCTCAAACACACAAATTTCAAATTAATCCATGTCGCACAATACTTGTGTCAAGATCTTCATCACGTATTTTGATTTCTCCAAGCAAGGTATGTGTTCTCTCATTAACTTTTGCTTGTTTTTATTATTTGAAGTGGTGAATTTCCTCTTTATTTTAGGATGAAATTGAAGTGGTCTAAGTTGTTTTGTGCTTTACCATAGTTGATTGTTGTTGGGAGTGAAGAATTTTGGCCTAATTTTTTAGTGTGACTATTGTGCTTAATTGTTATGGGTGAAAACCCTAGGCCCAAATTGAGAGTGAAATTGGGGAAAATTGGGAATTTTGTAGTCTTGAATTTTAATTGTTAATAATGTGATGCTATAGTCTTGGGATTTGCAATATTCCAATTGTGGGGTTGTATAATGGCCATATGATGTATTGTTGAGTGCCCCCGATTTCACTTGTGCTTGACTACACTGTTTGGGGGGTTAAATTTCTTGTAATTACTATTGTGAATAATAGGTTGAACTTGTAGATGATGTACATGTTAGTTGAAAGTTTTAGGGTAGTGTCGTTGATTTGAAATAGGGGGATGGTGTTGCATTGTTGTTTTAAGTAGCTCGTAGTAAGTTGGGAAGTCTGAGTACCTTCTACAAATATGGCTTAAATCTAAGTGTGGGGTCGTAGGCATAATTCACTATGTAGTAGGGGCCCTGCTTGTGATGATGTGTTGATTTGGGGCTTGTTTGTGTGTTTACAAGATCACCTGGCTTCTCATGTTCGTAGAAAGGCCAGACATCTGAGGTAGGGGCCTCTAATACTAGATAAAGGGATAGGGACATCCCAAAATTGCCCCAAGCCCTGGAGAGAAAGGACCAAAGGTCCGTTTGGGGTCAAGGCGGCTAATGCTTGAAGGCAAGCATTCGTATAAGTCTCATAAGGAAACCAAGTATTACTCTGACCTCCCCTTGGATGTTGATTCATTGTTAAGGAGTACTCGCGCATCTTCGAGTGACACATGGACTACGGGCTAGCCTTCTTGTTTGAGGAGCTGCGACACTGCAATTAAGTATTATGTGAAACTTTTATGTAAACATGAGTAAGGACCCACATACTAATGTGGTAATAGTTTGAGGCATGGAGGTTAACATCACTTCTCTTGCTAATAGGGTCCTCGACACCCCAGATGGGACCCCCCTGGCAGTTTTGACCCCCTTGGCAGTTTCCAGGAGCTCCAACTTCGCCCAGCCTACAGGGCCATCTGGCACACACTCGCCAGGCCAATTTCCATTGAAAATTGGATTTACCATGCTAATAAGGGCTACCTTTGTCATTCTTGTTCACCCACATTGACAAGGAAGCTAATGTATAGGTGAAAATTTTGAACCACTCTTTCTTTCTGGGACAGCACTTCACCGCTGTCATGAGAGATAAAGTGTGTTTGGCTTATGCCCTGATAATTGGGATGGACATTAACTTCAGCAGTATCTTCAAGTCAGCAATATGAAAGGCAAAGTTACACGAAGGACGTTGTTGCTGAGTTGTGTCATCTTAAATGTCATAGCCCAACTCCGGGGCCATGACTCGTGCTGGTTAGGCACTTAAACCCATATTAAGTCGCAAAACCACAACTTAAAGTCTAAGAATTCTAC
>JAOTQJ010007325.1:0-18287 GCA_025642045.1 Solanum sejunctum
GTCTCCTCGCTGAGGTTTGCCCCACCACCGGACGAGTTGAGAGTCGGCTCTAATACCAACTGTAATGACCTCTACCAACACTATGAGGTGTTGGCCGCTTTGGACACCGTGGCGACGCTGCCATGCATACCTGCACGGATTTGTCCTCTTGGGTTACCCCAAAAGGCACCTCACAAGTTAGATCCAAGCCTCTACTAATATAGCGGAGGAACTCCCCCTCTTCTATCGATGTGAGATTCACCCAAGTGAGCCGAGGCGAAGGTGCCACGCACTCACCCCCCGTAGGGGCTCAGCATCCTTGCTGAGGTTTGCCCTACCATCGGACTAGTTGAGAGTCGGCTCTGATATCAATTATAACGGCCTAGCCCAACACTGCAAGGTATTGTCCGCTTTGGACACTGTGGCGACGGTGCCACGCACTCACCCCCCGTAGGGATTCAGTGTCCTCACTGAGGTTTGCCCCACCACTAGACGAGTCGATAGTCGGCTTTAATACCAACTGCAATGACCTGGCCCAACACTGCGAGGTATTGTCCGCTTTGGACATCATCCACTTTGGACACCATGGCGACGGTGCCACGTGTACCTGCACGGATTTGTCCTCTTAGGTTACCCCAAAAGGCTCCTCACAAGTTAGATCCAAGCCTCTACTAATAAAGCCTAGGGATTCCCCCTCTTCTGCCGATGTGGGATTCACCTAAGTGAGTCGAGGCGACGATGCCACACACTACTATAATGACCCGGCCCAACACTGTGAGGTATTGTCCGCTTTGGATAACGTGGCAACGGTGCCACACGTACCCACATTAATTTGTCCTCTTGGGTTACCCCAAAAGGTGCCTCACAATTTAGATCAAAGCCTCTACTAATATAGCGCAGGAACTCCCCCTCTTCTACTGATGTGGGATTCACCTAAGTGAGCCGAGGCGACGGTGCCATGGACTCACCCCCCGTTGGGGCTCAGCGTCTTCGCGGAGGTTTGCACTACCACTAGACGAGTTGAGAGTCAGCGTTGAAATAACTATAATGACCTAGCCCAACACAGCGAGGTATTGTCCGCTTTGGACACCATGGCGATGGTGCAACGCACTCACCCCACGTAGAGACTCAGTGACATCGCTGAGGTTTGCCCCACCACCAGATGAGTCGACAGTCGGCTCTGATAGCAACTGTAATGACCTGGCCCAACACTACGAGGAATTGTTCACTTTGGACACCGTCCGCTTTGGACACCGTCTATTTTGGACACAATGGCGATTGTGCCATGCGTACCCGCACGGATTTGTCCTCTTGGGTTACCCCAAACGGCGCATCAAAAGTTAGATCCAAGCCTCTACTAATACAGCCTAGGAACCCCCTCTTCTTTCGATGTGGGATTCACCTAAGTGAGCCGAAGCGACGGTACCACATACTGGCCCAACACTGTGAGGTATTGTCCACTTTGGACACCGCGGCGATGGTGCCATGCGTACCCACATGGATTTATCCTCTTGGGTTACCCCAAAAGGCGCCTCACAAGTTAGATACAAGCCTCTACTAATATAGCCCAGGAACTCCCCCTCTTCTGCCGATGTGGGATTCGCCTACGTAAGCTGAGGTGACGGTGCCACGTACTCACCCCCCGTAGGGACTCAGCGTCCTTGCTGAGGTTTGCCCGACCATCGAATGAGTCGAGAGTCAGCACTAATACCAACTGTAATGACCTGACCCAACACTGCAAGGTATTGTCCTCTTTGGACACCATTGCGACGGTGCCACATGTACACGCACGGATTTGTCCTCTTGGGTTACCCCAAAAGGTGCCTCACAAGTTAGATCCAAGCCTCTACTAATACAGCCCAGGAACTCCCCCTTTTCTGCCGATTGGGATTCACCTAACTGAGCCGAGGCGACGATGCCACGCACTCACCCCTCGTAGGGACTTAGCGTCCTCACTGAGGTTTGCCCCACTACTGGATGAGTCGAGTGTCGGCTCTGATACCAACTGTAATGACCTAGCCTAATACAATGAGGTATTATCTGCTTTGGACACCGTGGCGACGGTGCCACGCACTCAACCCCCATAGGGACTCAGCGTCATCGCTGAGGTTTGCCCCACCACCAGACTAGTCTAGAGTCGGCTCGGATACCAACTGTAACAACCTGGCCCAACACTACGAGGTGTTGTCCGCTTTGGACACCGTGGCGATAGTGCCATGTGTACCCGCACAGATTTGTCCTCTTACCCCAAAAGGCGCCTCACTAGTTAGATGCAAGCCTCTACTAATATAGCCCAGGAACTCCCCCTCTTCTGTCGATGTGATATTTACCTAAGTGAGCCGAGGTGACGGTGCCATTCACTCACCCCCCGTAGGGACTCAGCGTCCTCGCTGAGGTGTGCCCCACCATCGGACGATTCAAGAGTCAGCTCGGATACCAACAGTAATGACCAGGCCCAACACCGTGAGGTATTGTCCGCTTTGGAAACCGTGGCAACGGTGCCATGTGCTCACCCCCCATGGGGACTCAGCATCCTCGCTGAGGTTTGCCCACTACCGGACGAGTCGAGAGTCGGCTCTGATACTAATAGTAACAACCTGGCCCAACACTGCGAGGTGTTGTCCGCTTTGGACATTGTAGCGACGGTGCAATGCACTCACCCACCCTTTTATATTTAACTCTTATTATGGTCTTATTTTAATTCCACAACCAAGGATATGTACATGATATGCTAAGAGGCTTGTTTGGGTGGTTTCAGATTTTTCATTTGTCATGTCACATCTAGGCCTGAGGTGACATGAACCAAGCGTAGGGCCTAAACATGATATGGCGAAAGGAAACCCAAAGGGGACCCCAAACAAGCCCCTTACATATTATTTACACATCCCTAGTCGCGAAAGCAAAGTAAACAAATATAAGAGAGTATAAACAAGGATAAAGGGACTAAAGGAAGTCTTTCATAGCATAAATCATCAAAAGATTCAAAGCTCAAAGCATAATTACATAACTTGTCTAACAACACCTCTAGTATAGATTGGGCAAGGACCAAGACACTTTCCAGGCTCACCCCTTTTAGTATCAAAGTTCAACATAAGAGATAGAAAAGTAGGAGTGCAAAGCTAGTGTCCCCGAACTTGAGGACTCACCAATAGTTATTCTTCAAGAAGACCAACGAGCCACGGGGAGGATGATCGTGAGGGGCTCCGGTTCCTACATGGTAACATCATATAGGCATAGAGTATGCATTAGTATGTTCGTTTAGACTAAGTATGTAGGATGCAATGTAATAAGACATAAGCAACATAATCAAAATGCATAATCATAAGCAAAAGTTAGTATATTAACAACATGGTATGCATGATCAATGCTTGAAGTAAAACATGCTTATGTAGAACATAAGACATGTGTAGGAAGAGACCATCATAGAATAAGAAAATTAGTACTTGAAATCCAAGGCATGTCACCCCCTACAACATGATTTTTGAGATATGTACCCCTCAATTGGTAGATGGGCATATTATACAGTTTTTGATAGGTGGTAGCCCTAGGGGTGGAGATAGCACCTAGCTAGGGATGATCCTATCATGGGAGGTAGCCCGAGGGGTTAAGCAAAACCTAGCCAGGGACGAACCCGATACAGTTTCACCACTGATCAGTTGGTTATTTATTTTACAACTGTGACAGATTTACAGTAAAAGTAAAGTAATATAAAAAACATAAAGTACATGATCCCATAGTACAACTAAAGGTGGTCTCGTATATTGCACTAGTGTATTGTTTCATTTAAAATTGTTACTTCATGTGCTGTGTTTCCTGCGTTACATACTCAGTACATTATGTCGTACTAATGTCCCTTACGAGGGACCTGCATTTCATGTTGTAGGAACAGGTGCTAGTAGATCTCCCTAGTAGGAGTACAGGATATCCAACTACTGTTGCCAAGCTCCAAGTTGCTTCGAGGCTTTGTGCATGTCTAGAGCTTATATGCTTATATTGTATAGATAGTTAAGGCGGAGCCTGTCTCAACCCTTATCAGATGTTTTTCTTTATCTAGAGGCTTTGTAGACTATGTAAAGTAAAGTGTGGTCATGTCTCATACTTTAAATACCATGGCCCCAACGGCCTAGTCATATACATTTCCTTTTGACTTGTTATTGTTGCTTATCTTCTTAAAGGCATGTCAAATGCAGAAACCCCTTATAGTGTGTATAGAAAGCGCATAGTTACAAGTTGATTCTCCCGAGCCTTATAAGCATTGGCTGCCAGTTTGCCCTAACGGGACTTTGGGGCATGACAATACCCCCCAATGTGATAGTTTGGGCCTACCACCCCCCGAATGGGGAATGGTCAACTTCTAACGCTAAAAATATTTTTCATGAAAATAACTCATATGTACATCTCCTTCATAATCAAAAAGTCATTTAGTTCACAAACCATACAATGGACCTTCAAAAACTCAAGAATCCTTAAACCGGACATTTTATCAAATACTTGGCTGAAGTGTAATACTAGTACAAAATCATGCAATTCAGGAGTAAAATCATGAGATAAAAACCAATGTAAAAACACCCGCCAACACTTTGTAATACCCTCATGCAAGATACATCAAAACCCCTTAATAATCACATAATGGACCATAGATTCATAGCTCAAAACATGCTTAAATAGTCATAATTTTATGAAACCTCAACATAGTTTATAACCAAATTCATAATAAGTAAGACCCATAAGTAAATCAAGTTAGAAACATGCAAATTATGTAAAAAGAAAGGTTGGGTACCATGGGTGAAAGGACCCAATGATTGAAACCCACATACCTCAACTTTGGACATTTCCTTGATGAAGCTTTGATTGAGAATTTGAAGCTTGAATGAAATCCTTAGATCTGGAATGAGATTGGTCACTTCAATTTTGGATGAAATATTTAAGTATTAGAAAGGGTTTCGGGGAATGTCTTATATGATATGGAGTTGCAATATGACTAAGCATAGGTGTTTTTACGCATGGGAAGGCTTAGGCCCAAGACCCAAAGGCCATGGACCAAATATAAAAAAACCAGCAATAAAATATAGTAGTCTGCACCCTGGTCGCGTCACGCCAGGGACGTAGAACCTCACTATTTTTTGCCAACTTTGAAAATTTAAATTTTGATATGGTTGCTCTAACATCGGGATTATGCCCATTTCACACTTAATTTTGCTCCTGATCATGAATACGAAGTCAAAATTTTGATATAACAAACAGATTTTAAGATATATAGAAATTATGATTATGGGCACTTTTAAGGTACATTTTTGGGTTCGAGTACTTTTTGGGGGGGTCGTTTCACCATAGACACCCTATTCAAAGCATCGGCAATAACATTAGTCTTACCGGGGTGATAATGTACACTCATATTATAATCCTTAAGAAGCTATAACCACCTTTATTGTCTCAAGTTGAGCTCTTCTTAGGTGAACACGTATTGGAGGCTCTTATGATCAGTAAACACATAGATATACACCCCATACAAATAATGACACCAAATTTTCAAAGCAAATACCACAGCGGCCAATTCAAAATCATAGGTAAGATAATTCTTTTCATACACCTTAAGTTGTCTAGAGGCACAAGCTATCACCATACCATTTTGCATCAAAAGACAACCCAAACCAATTCGTGAGACATCACAATACACAACAAACCCTTCCAATCCTTCCGGTAGAGACAAGGTAGTAGCGAAGACAAGCTTATCCTTCAAAGTTTAGAAACTCTTTTCCCATTCATCAGTCATACAAATTTTGCCTTCTTTTGGGTCAACTTAGTCATAGGAGAAGTAGTAGAAGAGAACCCATTCACAAACCTATGATAGTAATCCACAAAGCCCAAGAAACATCTAAGATTCGGCGGAGTCCAAGGCCTAAGCCAATTTCTCATCACCTCTATCTTATTAGGATCCACCTTAATACCATCACCTGATACCACATGACCTAGGAAAGCAACCTCTTTCAACTAAAACTCACATATTTCATACTTTGCATACTGCTTATCCTCCCTCAATATTTGCAACACCACCCTCAAGATATCATCGATAAATATAACTACAAACAAGTTAAGGTAGGGTTTAAAGACCCGATTCATAAGGTCCATGAATATAGTCGGTGCTTTAGTCAAACCGAAAGACATAACCACAAACTCATAGTGCCCAAACCTAGTCTAGAAGGCCATCTTGGGAATGTCACACTCCTCACCTTCACTTGGTGATACCAGGATCGAAGATCAATCTTAGAGAAGTGACTAGCCCCTTAAAGTTGGTCAAAAAGATCATCAATCATTGGTAGAGGATACTTATTCTTTATGGTGACCCTATAAAGTTGTTGGTGGTCAATGCACATTCTAAGAGTACCATCCTTCTTCTTCGCAAACAACATTAGTGCACCCCATGGTGATTAACTAGGCCTAATAAAACCCTTCTCTAACAAATCCCTCAAAATTGCTCTTTCAACTCCTTCATCTCCATCGGGGCTATACGATAAGAAGGAATAGAAATGGTTTGAGTATCGAGAAGGAGGTCTATGCCAAAATCTATTTCCCTTTCAAGAGGAACACAGGGAAGCTTACTAGGAAAGACATCAAGTAACTCATTAAACATCGAAACCAACCCTATAGGAAGGAATTTGGACTCAACCTTCCTAACCCTCACAAGATGATAGAGACACCTCTTATAAATCAACTTTGCGATTTAATGCAAGAAATGAATATACCCTTGACCACCACATCATGACTCTCCCACTCAAGGATAGGTTCATTAGGGAATTAGAATTTGGCCCTATGGGTTTTACAATCAATAGAGGCATAATATGCATGCAACCAACCCATCCCAAGAATGACTTCAAAATCACCATATCCAACTCAACAAAATCACAACAAAACATTTTATGCAAAATGAAAATGGGATAATTTTAATAGACTATTCTAGTATGAATGGATGTACCAATGGGAGTAGATACCTCATATGGCTCACACAATAATTTGGGGTTAACATGAAACTTTTTGGCAACAAAAGGAGTAATAGAAGAAAGAGTTGCAACCCAGGTCTATCAATGCATGCACATCAAAATCAAAGACTTTTAATATACCGGTGATGATATCGGGTACCTCATCTATCCCTTGTCTCCCTTGAAGAGCATAGAACTGATTATGCCTTGGGGAACCACCTTGTTGACCTCCCTTTCCTCTAGGACTCGAATTTTCACCTTGGCCTTATGGACAGCCATCTAAACCCTTGTGTTGATGACGAGAACACTCCATCACCTTATGAACCACTTCACCACACACATAACAAGCATTAGTATCCTTCGAACATAGGCCATTGTGACCTCTACCCCATCTTGGGCACATAAGATTAGGCACCACACCACCACCACCTTGGACCCTTGGGTTATCATTAGAAAACCTTATATTAGAAGCATTAGAAGAGTGTTGGCCTTAATGAAACTGGCCACCCTTGAGACTTTGGAACCTACCTTCAAGATGGGCCATCTTGGCCTCACCCATTCTCCTCTTTCTTAACATTTTCCCTCCAATTATAAGTTATGAGGCGAGACAAGTCCATATCACCTATCATCATGGTAGCATGACATTCTTCATTTACCAAGTTGTACACACCCATCACAAATTTGTTCATCCTAAACCTTGGCTCATCTACCAATTGTGGAGCATATCTAGAGAGTTGGTTGAAATTGAGCGCATACTCCCTCGCAATCATAGACCCTTGCTTTAGATTCATAAATTCTATTATTTTGGCCTCCCTTAGCTCAAGAGGGAAGAACTAATTGAGAAATGTCGCCTTATACTCCTCCCAAAACATCATATTGTTGTTCCCCTTCTCCTCCTTCAATTGAGTAAACCATATTAGGGCCACCCCCTTGAGTTGGTAGGCTGCCAACCTTGCTTTCTCCTCCGACCTAACACCTATAATAGACAACACTTTGTACACATTATCACTAAATTCTTGAGGATCCTCATCCACTTCAAACCCATAGAACTCTGGTAAGTTTATTCTTGTGAAATCCCTCACCCTAGAAGCCAGAGTAGGAGCATAAAGGGCTTAGTCTCCTTGGATGATTTGATTAGTCATGGCTTGGGCTAGCATGCTAATAGCATCCCAAAATTCTTCATGAGCCGGTTATTCTTTGGGTGTATGAGTTCTTCTTCGTCTCGGGATAGGCATGATTTAAAATAGCAAAGAACATTTGTTAGGGAAGAACCTTACCTTAACTTCTATAGCACGACATAGATCAAGAAGAAGGAAAACATTTCCTAAAATGCCTCATAGCATCTGACTCATAGTTGTGGTGCACTTCACAACCCTTAATAAAACTTTAATTGATGCAGTGTGTTAGCTGTCGAAGACTATTAAAACCTAGTGCTATGATACAAAGTTGTAATGACCCAAGCCTAGGGCCTGATGTGCTGTCAAAATACAACACATTTGATGCCTAAAATATGAGATTTTGTGAGTTCTTAATGCAACTTTTTATAGTTTTTATATGTTTTTGTGTTGTTATTGCAGAAAAGATAGGTTGGCATGATTTTAGAAGAAAATTATAGATTTTTGCTGAAGGATAGGACATACGAGTTCACCTACGAGTTATAGCCCAAGCTATGAGTCGTAGGGTAATCTCGTAGCAAGAAATAGAAAGTAAAAATTAGAAACTCTGCTCAGTGAAGGCCAGCCCTATGAGGCCATGCTATGAGTAATAGGTCTCACTATGACTCGTATAGGTGGACTCGTAGAAAGGAACAGAGAGCCAAGACTTTGGACCAAAAACTGAAGGCCTAGTCTACGAGAGGAGAATATGTTTCGCAGCCCAAGCAACTACTCATACTAGTGGGTCATACCAGTTGAATCTAAAATGCCAAGTACTAGATATGAGACCCCAATTATGACACGTAAATCACCCTATGAGTCGTACATATGTGAGTATCTGCTGCCAGCTGTCTTTTCTATTTAATTTTTTAGTGTGTTGTTGTAACTAGTATAAATAGATACCGTTAGGTTTTCTTGAGAGGGGGTCAACATTCACAACTACTTGTAAATATTCTTGGAACATTTTTACGGTTTAAGTAAGTTTTTATCTTTCATTTTGAAGATTCACTTTTGGGGACTGCAAAACTCACATTTTTCTCATCTTATATTAATCCAAGCTTCTGGTTTGCAACTTGTAGCATTCTTGTTCTTCGTTGTTTTAGATAAAATTCTCAACTATGTCTTCTATTATGATTGTTGTTGATTTTTTCTTAGCCATGAGTTACTAAGCACTTATAACTTGGAGTTGTGGGAACCATGAGTAGTTGACTTGAAATAACCTAGACTTTGTGCATTTCTTTGATTGGGGTTTTACATGTACTATTTATTTCCCTTCATTTTAATTGTTGTTTGGTTGTGGCCAACAACAAACCCTACATACTATCATAATCCTAACCAAGGTACTGATGAATAGGAAACGGTAAGTAAATGACAGGATTCAATTGATGTGTTTTCTTCTGATCAACCAAACCTGACCAAGGGGAGGTTGACTGGGACAATGGGTAGCAGTTAGTTGGTACATCATGGTTGCCGACCACGCATCATGGCGAAATTCGACCTTCACCTTCACAAGAGGGCCGAAAGAACCTATGTTACCGTCCTGCATACAAATTCACAATTAGAGTTGTGTTATCTTAGGTAATTAAGTAAAAGAATCATAGGAAAGACAATCCCCAAGTTTCCCTAAATTTGAGTATCTTCCTGCATAGTTACTTTAATTTTTACTTCTTTCTTGAATTACAAAGAAAAACCCCTATTTAGAGATTTTGGTAATCGATACTTGAAATGATTGGTAATGGATCTCAATAGTCAATCCCCGTATTTCCTGTGCATTTGACCCTAACCTCTAGTTTGGTTAATTGCTGACAGCGATCGCTTTTTTATTGAAGTATGAACATCATCAAAAATTATGGCGTCATTGTCGGGGAATACGGCTAGGATTTGACTTGATTTCACTATTAGTTAGTTCAAGTATTAATTTCTAGACTCTCTTGTATTTTACTTTTAATTTTGCTGTTATTCTCTTTCATTTATTTCTAGGTTGTAAAAAAAAGAGAGAGAGAGATTGGTGGAGTGTCCCTGATCACAACGTTAGCCTTCATATATGCTCATGTACGAGAAGCTATATTATGAGGAGGTCACTTGGTTTTTAGCTGATCAGAAATTGGTCAAGCCTGAGTAACCAAGTGGTCTAAGCCGTGTCGCGACAATAAATCATGCACTTCCTAGGAGGCAACCCAAGGTATGACCCCTTGTACTGATTTTGATTTTGTATTATACATTGTGGACAAAGTACATTTCTTTCGAGGGGGTATTGGTAGTTATGGATTGGGGTGAAGTCTAAGTAGCCTTTAGTCCATAGCTATCCCAAATTTTGATCCCGGGGTTTTCTTGCTTGTGTTTCTTTCCTCGTCGATATTTACTTTCTGTTGAACCGGTATGTTTAGGTAGTGTAGATAATTTGTAGATATATAGTAGTTACTATTTTTTGGCATATATATAGTTTTTAAAAGCTTTTTATTTTGAAAATTTAGGTACCCTCAAAATTTTTGAGATTGTTGATTATTGATGTAATCATGCATTTTGATTATCTAGTGATGCTTGTTCTGATAATGTAAAGGTACGTTGAGGCTAGAAGTATGACCTGTGAGTCTATACTTGATTAAGTGTGCAATGCCATGTGTGTTGTGAGATTATTTTTTGCATTCCTGTATCATGTATGGACTCAAAACTTGCCTTGTTACTCTAAAATTGATATGGTGATTTGGTTGATTTGGAAAGGATCTTAGGCCTTTGTTCTTTTAGTGAGCCCACTCTTACCTAAATGATCTATCAAATAAGCTAGTGAATCCCTTATTCCGAATGTTTGAGCCTATCATGCACTCATTCTTTCTTGATACCTAGCTAGCTTAGTCTTGTTGAAATACCTTAATATTGGCCTTTATCTATCCTTGAACATGTTAACCTTAATTGAAGCTAAAAGCTTATGTTGAGGGTAGCGACAAATAATGGCTCTCGTTTGAGGAATAGATATTGTGTACTTCACCTTAGGCTAAAAGTCTTAGGTGAGGGTGGATTTTATTTTGGTAAAGTAATAAAAATAAGGTGGTTAGTTGGGAAAGAGAGAAAAAAATGAAAAATCATGAGTCGAGTGAAAAAAAAGAAATGAAAAGTGTCTTGAATTAAGAAAAATTTGCAAAAATGTGTTTAGAAATATGGCACAGCTGAAGAGAGAAAGACGACACCCAAGGAAAGCTTGAAACAGGAGAATAAGGGTGGATTTAGTGACAATGGTTGTGTTATGAAGGTAAAAGTGTTGGTAAACATGGATCAAGAATAGCTTTTAGACCACTACTTGCCCAAAATGTCATATCAAAGCCCCATAAGCCTATGTTTAAGTACTAAAGTGATCCAAATTCACTTTGTCGCCAATCTAAAAATTGAGTATAGGGGCAAGCCTATAGTGTTGGTAATTTTGAATGAATTTCATTTGTGAGAGTGAGAATGCTTCCATAGTCCCTGAATTCTAAATGTTTTTTGACTGATAAGAGATACTTTTTTTTGTGAGGGTATTTGCACTACTTGATTAGCATATGACTATACCAATGATTGTTGATGGTTGACACTCCTTAGCTTATCATAGTTGGGTTGCCAGATACATCTTTGTGTTTTTCTTATGCTTAGTAGCTTTTCAATCTTGTTTTGAAAATGAAAGTTAGGTATCTGAATTAGAGTAAATGATGTATATGCTAGTAGTATAGCTTCTATGTGTTTCTCATTGTTTGCTTAGAATCATTGCTTGAGGACAAGCAATAATTCTAAGTTGAGGGTGTTGATGTCCTGTCAAAATAAAGTATATTTGATGCCTAAAACAAGGGACTTTTTGAGTTCTTAATGCGACCTTTTATAATTTTTATGTGTTTTTATGTTGGTATTGTAGAAAAGGTAGGTTGGCATGATTTTGGAAGAAAATTACAGATATTTACTGAAGGACATAAGAGTTTACGTACGAGTTGTAGCCCAAGGTACGAGTCATAAGGTGATCTCATAACGGGATATAGAGAGCAAAAATTAGAAAATCTGCTAAGTAAAGGTTATCCCTACAAGTCCATCCTACGAGTTGTAGCTCTCACTATGACTTGTATAGGTGGACTCATAGAAAGGAACATAGAGCCAAGACTTTGACCAAATATTGAAGGCCTAGACTATGAGAGGAATATATAATTCATAGCCCAAGTAACAACTCGTACCAATGGGTTATACTAATTGAATCCAAAATGCCAAGAACCAGATATAAGACCCCGATTATCTGTTGCTAGTTGTCTTTTCTATTTAATTTTTTAGGGTGTTTTTGTAACTAGTATAAATAGATAAGGTTAGGTTTTCATGAGAGGGGGGTCAACATTCACAACTACTTGTAAATATTCTAGGAGCATTTTTAGGATTTAGAGTAGGTTTTTATCTTTCATTTTGAAGACCCACTTTTGGGGATTGCAAAACTCACGTTGTACTCATCTTCCATTAATCCAAGCTTGTGGTTTGGAACTTGTGGTGTTCTTGTTCTTCTTTCTTTTAGGTAAAACTCTCAACCATGTCTTCTATTTACATTGTTGTTGATTTTTCCATATCCATGAGTAGCTAAGCACCCATGATCGGGGTTATGGGAACCATGAGTAGTTGACTTGAAATAACCTAGACTTTGTGCATTTCTTTGATTGGGATTTTGCATGTATTATTTATTTCCCTTCATTTTGATTATTGTTTGGTGGTGGCCAACACAAACCCCACCTATTATCATTATCCTGAGTAAGGTAGTGACGAATAAGAAAAGGGAAGTAAATGACAGGATTGGATTGATGTATTCTCGTCTAATCAATCAAACCTGACCAAGGGGAGGTTGACTGGGACAATGGATAATGCTTAGTTGGCACATCATGGTTGCCGACCATGTGCCATGGTAAAATTTGACCTTCACTTTCACACGAGGGCTGGAAAAATCTAAGGTACTGTCCTGCATGCGAATTCTCTATTAGAGTTGTATTGTCTTGTGTAATTGAGTCAACGAATCATGGGAAACACAATCTGTAAATTGTCCCTAAATTTGAGTGTCTTCCTGCATAGTTATTTTAGTTTTTATTTTTATTCTTAAATTACAAAAAAAAAACCCCATTTAGAGATTTTAGTAATTGATGCTTGAAATGATTGGTATTGGATCTCTATAGTCAAGCCTCGTATTCCTTGTTGGATTTGAACCTAATCTTTGGTTAGGTTATTTGCAGATAGATATCACTTTCTTATTGGAGCGTGAACATCATCAAGGCCTAGACATGACACGACTAAAGAGAACCCATAGCGGACCCTAAACAAGCTTCTTAGCATATCATTTACACATCCTTGGTCGCGGAAGTAAAGTAAACAACAATAAGAGAGTATAAACAAGGATAAAGTGACTAAGGAAAGTCTTTAATAGCATAAATGATCAAATGAGTCAAAGCTCAAAGCATAATTACATAACTTGTCCAATTACACCTCTACTATAGATTGGGCGGGGCCAAGACACTTTTCAGGCTCACCCCTTTTAGTATCAAAGTTCAACATAAGTGATAAAGAAGTAGAAGTGCAATGCTAGTATCTCCGAGCTTGAGAACTCACCAATAGCTATTCTTGAAGATGACCAACTAACCACGGGGGGAATGATCGTGAGGGGCTCCGGTTCTTATATAGTAACATCATGTAGGCATAGAGTATGCATTAGTATGTTTGAATATGCTAAGTATGTAGGATACAATGCAACAAGAGATAAGAAACATAATCAAAATGCATAATCATAAGCAAGAGACCATATATTAGCAACATGGCATGCATGATCAATGCTTGAATTAACATATGCTTATATAGAACATAATACATGTGTAGGAAGAGACCATCATCATAAACCAATCAAACTAGTACTTGGAATCCAAGGCATGTCACCCTCTTGGAAGGTAATTAAGGTATATACCCCTCAATTGTAGATGGGAATGTCACCACCACACCCCCATCATAGTGGTCAATGTATATACCTCTCAACATGGTAGATAGGCATGTCACCACCCATCAAAGTAGCTAAGGTATAAATCCCTCAACATGGTAGATGGACATAGCACCCTCCATCATAGTGATTGAGGCAAAGCCCTCCCTCAACAAAGTGTGATCAACTTGCACCACTATATATATTTTTCATGAAATCGTCACATACAAACATTCCTTTTATCATCATATAGTCCCTTAACTCATAGTCCATGCAATAGATCATCAATAACTCAAGAACCCTTAACCGGACATTTTATCAAACACTTAGTGGGTGTGTAATGCTAGTTCAAAATCATGCAATTCAAGAGCGAAATCATGTGAGAAAACATAGTTGTAAATCAATCCACTAACACTTGGTAATACCCTTATACAATATACATTGAAACTCTTCATCAAATCTCATAATAGATTATAGATTCATAGCTTAAAATATGCTTAAATAGTCATATTTTATGAAACCCCAACATAGTTGATAATCAGTGCATAATAGGAGATACACATAGATAAATCAACTTGAAAATATGGAATTTATTTAAAAAGGAGAGTTGGACACCATGGGTGGAAGGTCCCAATGGTTGAAACCCACATATCTCTCAAACTTGGAGATTTCCTTGATGAAGATTTGAATCAGAACTTGATGCTTGAATAAATTCCTTGAGATCCAGAATGAGTTTGGGACACTTGATTTTGGATGAAATATTTAGCCATTTGGTAGAGAGGGTTTTGGGGAATGTCTTTAATGATATGGGGTTGAAAAATAACTAAGTATATATGTTTTTATGCATAGGAAGGCTTAGGCCCAAGACCCCAAGGCCTTAGATTGAACTAGAAAAACTAGCAACAAAACTGTACAGGTCCACGCCCTGGTTATGTCGCGCAATTCTATTTTTCATCAACTTTGAAAAATCAAATTTTGATATGATTGCTCTAAAATTGGGGTTATACACATTTCTCACTCAATTTGTCTCCTAATCACGAATATGAAGTCAGATTTTCAATATCATGCACGAATTTTGAGAAATATGGAAATTATGATTATGGGCATTTTTAGGCACATTTTTCTGCACTTCTTGGGGCATTTCGCTAGGCTTGGGTTGTGACACCTTAATACTTACAAGATAGTATATGCAACAATCAAAAATTAACTCTTGAGCCTTAAGACAAGAGATGAACCTACCCTTGACCACTAAATCATGACCTACCCACTATAGAACAGGCTCATTAGGAAATTAGAACCTAACCTTGCACGTTCTACAACTAATAAAGGCATAATATGCATGTAACCAATCCATCCAAAAATAATATCAAAACCTACCATGTCAAGTTCAACAAAATTAAAAGGCAAGACTTTATGCATATGGATACGGGACAACCCCAATAGACTCTTTTAGCACAAGAGACTCACAAACGAAGGTAGAAACTTCAAAGGGTTCACAGAAAAACTCGTGACACGCATAAAATCTATTAGCAATAAAAAGTTTAATGAATGAGAAAGTGGCACCTGGATCCAATAAAGCATATACAACAAGATTATAGATCTTTAATATACTGATAACAACATTGGTCGCCTCATCCATAACTGGCCACCCTTGAAGAGCATAAAAGAGATTATGACGTGGAGCACCTCCTTGTTGGCCACCTTATGCCCTCTGGTCACCATAAGCACCTTGTCCTTGAGGACGACCATTAGTTTGAATTGTAAGGCCCTGCATGTTGGAGGGTGTAAAAGTGCCTAAGAAATAAAATCTAACAATTGTTTGAGTACTAGTGCATCTATGAAAGGGCTTACGGGCCATCAATGTCACCATTGATCTATCTGGGGTATTGGCCAAACTTGGTAAAAATATTATTTTCTGAAGTTGCATATATGAACTATAAGATGACATGTAGATGGACTTACAAGCTATAAGTTCTGTCGTATGTTTTTGAGGGTCCAAATCTTATTAGACGAAACTCCCTTTCTTGTGGCCCGTAGACTAGACCACAACTCATAAATGAGGTCTTGTGGTCCCGACCGATAGGAAATTGAATGGGGAAGATTCGATATTTCCTATTGCCCTAATATTATACTATGTCATTTAATCCCCTAAAAGACCCCTTATCAGCCCTATACAAGCCTATCACTCCATTCCATTCACTCTTAAAATAACCTAAGTATAACCTCTCTCAAACTTTTCAAGCACCTCAAGACATTCAATCAAAGGGTGCCTGCTAGGATTTCAGATTTTTTCACTTTCTAACAAGATTTTCCATCTCTAAACAACCGAGGTATGTGCTTTGATTGTGAAAACCTTTCCTTGACAAGTTCAAGCATTCTTCCTTTTCAACTACATGAAATTTATGGATAGTTTTGTGAACTCTTTGACATGATAACTAGTGAATCTACCACGTGAACTGTTTATTAAATCAGTGTTTATATGTATTTTAGTCACAAAGAAAGGCATAAAGTATATGTAAAAATCTTCACATCAAACAGTTCTTTCTTGTTAAAAATAAGTCAGAAAAGTAAACATTAAAAAAATAGCAAAAACTTAAAACAAATTGCCGAATTGAAAAGGGAAAAATTTAAGTAAATCTTAATGTTATATATACACTAAAAGTAAAAGAAAATTCAAAAGTTTTTGTGAAATAATATATTTAAAGCTTTCATGTACAATCTTTTTAAGAAATTCAAATCTTATGTGGAATATCTTTTTTCACAGTTTGTATAGAAACGTATGAAATAGATATAGTATATACACTTCGATTAAAAGTCTCTATTTTATAGAATATTAACAAAGTGATGAGAAAATATTTTTTCTTTTTACTTGAATTGAACCTTATATAATAGAATAAGAAATTAAAAATGAGGAAAAACAAATAAATTAGTAATCATAGTAATCACCTTTCATTAGTCTATTAAACCTCATGATTTATTTTGTGTCGAGTTTTTTCATCAATTAGTCACTCTCCCATCAATGTTTATTTACTCTTACTTGTGATCATGATCCTGACACATGATGAATTTTAAATCGATATCAATAATATTTTGGTAAACCACGAATATTAGACAAAGGCTTTAAAGAATTATTTTTTCTTCCAATTTCTCCATTATCTTTGACAAATTATATCCTGTTTATAGCTTATCTCATCAGTTTTAGTATCAGTTTCTAAGAAATAATGATTAGGACCTTAGAGATTTATTGAATAAATCAACAATCCGATGTATGTATGCAAGATATTCATGCCCATGAAATAGATTGCCATATTAAGGTTACAACCTCAATCACCTTTTATATTTTAAAATAAAACTCAAATCTTTTACATTCCTGAGGATACATTTTTGCTTTGGAAATTATAAAAATT
The DNA here is from genome assembly GCA_025642045.1 of Solanum sejunctum. Lineage (NCBI taxonomy): Eukaryota > Viridiplantae > Streptophyta > Magnoliopsida > Solanales > Solanaceae > Solanum > Solanum sejunctum. Next base: position 17,468 of record JAOTQJ010007325.1, read on the forward strand.
AAATCCCACATAGATCCTCATTTTTATTAATATAAACATCGAAGAATCCAAAATCGTGAAAGAATCAGTAAATTTGAAGCTATCACCATCCAAGAGTGATGATGACTCTCCAACAGTTCTTTTTCATATCTCCCTCAAGTTCTTTGAGGTTAAAGATGACAGTAATTCAAACATTTAAGAGAATAAAAAATAAATAGAGAGAAGAATTTATAAAATCAAAGAGAGGAATGTTTAACATATTTGACTGTAAGGAGACGGATGGCTGAGAGTTCTAATAATTTTCTTTCTTTCGGTCTGAAATATGACCAGCGATACCAAGCATAAAAATTAGCCTATCATCAAACAACTACTTAACAATTAACAATTCTTGTCCATTTCACCTAAATGTCACAAAAATTCAACTAAATTACTAGGATAGAATATTAGTTGTGGTTTATAACCATCTTCTAATGTTAATTTGACCAAGTCGGTGCATTCTCTCCAGCAACTTTTGTAACATTAATAACTAAGAAAAATATTTTACAGATATTACGATGCACTCTAATAAATAGTTGAAAGGTTATTTAGTGAAAGGACTATAACCTTAACTAAATGTGAATTTACTAAGAATATAACTAAAGAGCAACCTTGTCACGCCCCAAGTTGCCGTTAGGGCAGACTGGCACCCTTGCCGATAAGGCTCGAGAGAACCAACCTATATCTATTCACTTGTATACATATTATAATTAACTTTCTATGTTTGACATGCTTATAGGGAGATAAATGGTAATAACAAGCTAAAAGGAGATGCGTATAGCTAGGCCATTGGGGCCACGGTGCC
>JAOTQJ010007345.1:0-18285 GCA_025642045.1 Solanum sejunctum
TTAAGGTCCCCCCCCCCCCCCCCCCCACACACACACATATATATATATATATTATATGCAAGTTAAATATTTTACATGCATGTGTTTATTACAAGCATTGATCATACATGTCATATTGAGAATATATCTATTGCTTATATGTATGCATTTTGAATATTATGGCTTATGTCATTATTGTATTGCAACCTGCATACTTAGTACATTCCAAGTACTAATGTATACTCTATTCTTACTTGATATTACCATGTAGGAACCGGAGCTCCTATTGATAATCCTCCTCCACGTAGCTAGTTCGGTTCATTTGAAGAAAGCTTTTGGTGAGTCCTCAACTTCGAGGACAATATCTACTTTTCATTCATGCTATGTTAAGACTTGCTTGTTATGTTTGGATGCTTACAAATTTTAGGGTGAGCCCGGGAAGTGTCTTGGCACCCGCTCCATTTCGTGTAGAGATGTCTTTAGATATTATATTATATTATGGTCGTCTATGTTTTTGAGCTTGACTCTTCGTATGCCACTATTATGATGAAATAATTTTCTTAGTCCCGCTTCCCTTTTTAATTATATCACTTGTTGATATTTATTTTGCTTCTGTGGCCAAGGATGTGTGAATAATATGCTAAGAGTCTTGTTTTGGATTTCTTCGGGCTCCCCATTTGCCGTGTCACTTCTATGTCCTAGGCTTAGGTCATGACAGTAAGAACAATTACAATACTAGGATAAAACACAATTAGAGGTCAAGAATGGAAAGTTGTAAAGATATGCACACGGGTGTAAAGAATTAAGAACCCTATGAAACTAATTCCAATTAAACCCCCATAAGCCCAGAAGATACATCCATACACAAAATTGGAATAAAACACAAATAGACTCCAAAAGGCCTATAGGTTAAGAAAATATCTAAATCTAATAAGAGTCTGATTTGCAAATCGAGTTTAAGGTCATAAAGATAGGACCTTATTTTAAACTAAAGTGCCAAAAAAAGATTGATGAGTTTGAAGCGTATGTTCAGATGCTCGCTAAGAGTATCTCTCGATGGAAGGCGGGAGCATAAATTTGTATGCTCGCTATAAGTCCACTCATGCCAAGGCCAGAACATAAATCTAGATGCTTGTCTAGGGTATGAAGGTGACCACCCAGAGTAGTCATATTAGGTGTATGCCAAAAATTTAATTCACCAAAATCAAAATTAATATTTCAAGCTGAATCATAGGACGAGGGCTCTACCATGCCCAAGAAATAGCTAAAGTAATAAAATTGAATTTTATGAATGATAAGTCATAGAATCAACATCTATACCTAGATAAGGCCCTTCTCTATCATAGTCAAGTCGGCTATATCAATCTACAATAATCTACGCTGTCCAGAGCCACACCAGAAAGAGGTATTAATGCCCAGTAAGTCTAGAAAGGTCACAAGTCTATGACTTTCACTAAGCTAAGCCCAAAATACGCACCATGTACGGAACCCTAAGTTAGCAAGTCAAAAATGTCTATAAAATGAAACTAAAAATGTGCAAGGTCAAAGTACGAGCCTCATTTATGGCTCGTGGTTCAAACCATGGGTCGTAAATAGAGCATGTTGATGGGGTAAGCCTAGATGGAAATTTGACTAAATATAAGGGGTAATGTACGAGGGGTGGTTATGCTTTGTAAAAGGAACTACTACGGATCGTAAAAAAAAGGCTCGTGATTTGAGGCCTTGGGTTGATGAAAAAATTGAGTTTCTAAAGTTGAAACTACGAACAATAGGACGGGTCGTAGTCTATTTTATGATCAGTAAATTGATTTCATAGTACTAAAAAATAAAAATTTCTCTAAGTATGGGTAATGAAAGATTTTGAGGACCCGTAGATCATTCTACGAGTCGTAGAATAATGTCGTAGATTAAATTTCAGAGACTGTTTCTGAGGATCAAATTTTAACTAAATGAAATAACTTAAGTACGACCCGTAAACTATTTTACATTGGATGAAACCCTTAAGTATGACCTGTAAACCATTTTACCACCTGTAAATGGGAGTCGTGGTTTGGATTTGACAGTTTTAAAAAAGGGAAATTTTGACCTTTTTACATACCCTAAGTCTAAAACTACGCCATTTTAGGAGTTAAATCTGCCCACTATCAGCCCTAAAACCTCTCATTCACTCTCATTCTCTCCATTCCAAATTCCCTCAAAACTTTCTAAGGCAAAAAGTTCTTCCAAAGCAAAACAAGAAAGAGGCTTGGGTTTCCAAAAGGTTTTCTCTCCAAAGTTTTAATCCTTTCCTTAAGGTCTTCAATCAGGTATGTGAGTTGATTTGCGGGTTCCTTTCACCCATATAGTTAAACAATCTTTTCTTTTACCTTTTTTTTAAGTTCTTGAAAATTTATGAGTTTCATGATCATGATTCAAATGATATTTTAATATTATATTTTCAGTTATTTTCATTTTATAATGATGCAATGTGATGATATAGTGTGGGTTTCTAGAGTTTCAAGTTGAATTTCATGATTTCATTATCTAAAGTTCTAGAATGATGATGTTGTCTATTAGATATGGTTTTAAATTGAGGAGTTTTGCCATGATATTGTATTATACCGTTTTGCATGCTACACATTAAAAATTGAATGTGATTATCTGGTAATACGAAGTTAGAGAATCATGGGGAACACTACACCTTAGTTACTCTTCTTACTGGTTTCACACACTTGTCTTAATTTAGGATTTCTTTCTATAGTTTTACAAACACTCTCTCTTGTAGGGAGATAAGTAGGTTAATCAACTCAAATTGTTTGAAATTACTCTAAGTCTACCATAGTTCCTGTGGGTTAGATCCTAAACTTGGTTAGGTTATATATCTTGACAACGACCGCTCTAACCTTTAAAAAGGAGGTGTATCTTGGGAGACATCAGACACAATTCTCGAAGAGTTGATTCTAAATATGAATGAGTTGACTATCCTTTAAGAAAAGGTTGTTGTGCTTGAGGAATGGAGGCAAACTGTAAGCAATCTAAATGGCTTCATCATTATAGACCCTTCTATCATGACCCAAACTGTAATGGCCTTGTTATTCATTTCTAGCTTATTTATGAAAATTACTATTTTACTATTTCATAAGTTGCTTTGGACCTATTTTGAACTATATTTATTGTTAGAACTGAAATTCTGAGTTTTAAAAGTGAAAAATATGAGTTTTGACATTTTTAGAAGCTTAAGTTGTTGAAAAATAGTTTTTATACCATTCTGAGTTTCGAGTGTCGGATTAGAAATCCATCGATTGCATTAGCTTAGAAACATCGAATCTGGTCTAGTAGAAATTACAGAACTGTATTTGGAGTCAAAAGGAAGTTTTTAGATCCAAAGTTGCATTTTAAGTTGTTTCTGAAGCCAAAGTTTGACTTTGGTCAACATTCAGAGTTTGAAAGTTCGGATTGAAATTTTGACAGTTCAAGTAGTTCCAGATGGTGAAACTAACTCTAAATATAGTCTCATCATGAATTTTGAGTTGCCGAGGACAGTTTTGGTATTTTAAGTTTTAAACTAATTTATTGGAGTTGCATTGATAATTATGTCGAGGAGACCACGAAATCAAATTCTGATTATTCTGTTGAGTTTGGATCATTATTTTTGGTTGGAATACATGTACAGTTTGTGAAATTTGAATTTCAAATGAATCCCGAGGGTCCGTGCTGAGTTTTTGATTTAGCTATGTTTTGCTGGTTTGAGGAAATTTGATGCAACCTATTTTTCTTCTACGTGTTCACGGAGAAGCATCAACGTTCACAGAGGTCTAGGTGGCATAAAGCTCCTCGCTCATGGGGTTCAATCTGCATTCATTGAGGCTAATTTGCTTTTGATTTGCATTCACAGATAGGTGTCCGCGTTCGCGAAGAAGTCATGCTTGGTTGACTTCCGTGTTTGTGGAGGTGTTTTTACTTCTGAACAGTATTAAATCCGAGAACCACCATTTACTCCATTTTTAAACATTTCAATCTTTTGGGGTGATTTTTGATGAATCTTTTTGTGGAAATCCTTAGGGTAAGTGTTTCTAACATCATTTTAATTAATTTGCATGACTGTTATCATGGTTTTGTCTTAAATTTCATAATTTTGGATATCTAAAATTTGGGATTTTAAGTCGATGATTTAGAAACTTTAACTGATTATTTCTCCTTCAATTTGAGCTCAATTTTAGTGAAATTTTCACTCACGAACTCTTTTGGTCATGTAAATTCATAATTTTCCATCAATTTCCAGATTTAAAAGCTATAAATTTTAGCTCTAATTTTGACTATTTTGTCCCTAAGTCTAATTTGTGCCAATATGATTATCAAAATTCATCTCTTGATGCATAGTATCTATTTTTGATAGTGATTGATTGATTCAGTGATCCTTTGGAGGCTTGAGTTGATTGAAAGCTTGTTCTAGTGCGGTTCCGGCATCGAGGTAGGTTTGGCTAATCTTTTGGTACTAGATTTGAGTTTATTGGATATGTTCATGTGATAACTGTAAGATTTAGATTGATTCATGCATAATTGGATTGATTTGATAGAATTGTGATGGAAAAGTGACACCGATTATGCTGAAATCTGAGTAAATTGTGATTCTATTGATAATTTAAGATAAAATCTTGAGAATTAAGGTATTTTGAATATTATTGTGATAATATGAGACTAGTGATACTATTTGAAGTGTTTTGTGGTAAATTGATGCTAATTGTGACATATTTGAGATTTATGAGCATATTTTGGGACTTGCAGAACCCGATTTCATTGTCTTCTTGATTATTGATAAGAGAATGGTAATTTGAGATATATTGATGGTAGTTTGGTACTACCTGATGCACCTAACATAGCCTTTTTAATGTAATTGCTATTGTATACATCCATTATCACTTATATTGATGTTATATATATATACTTGCATTGTGGTATTGACATGGACACATCTCATATTGCATTTGTGCCAGTGAGACATTGTGATACTTGAGACAGTCGTGTTACTTGAGATCTTTTTACCGGCGCCAGAGTCTGCTAAGGTATATTATTATTGTTATACATCTTGATATTGTGACATTAGCATGCATCTAATCTAATATTGCATTGGCCCTAAGATAGTTATGTTACTTGAGATCTATTTACTAGCACTAAAGTCTGTCAAGGTATCATCGACGCCAGCATTTGTCGTGATACTAGATATCTATTTATCGGTGCTAGAGACCATCGAGGTGTCATCGGCGGACACTTAAGAGATTTTGGTATATGTTCTGATGAGACCCTCCATGGGTTCTACCTGGTAGCTTCAACTCGGTAGATGTACACACCAATGCCAGAGTCCACCCTGATTCCACCTTATGCATTGTTTTCATACATTGCATTGCATTATATCATTGATATTTGTTGTTATCTTATCCTACCTATATATATATATATATATATATATTATGCACTAACCTATTTCATGTAGGTGATAGGGTTTTTCATTATCACATACTTGTTCGATTTATCTTACCCAGTCAGTTGAACCTACTAGGTACATTTTGGTGTACTCACCCCTACTTTGTTTCCTCCCTGCAGATCGAGCACAAGGACCCATACAGGGTAGTTGATCTCATTCTACTAGAGTCTTCTTCCATCTATCATAGATTTAGTGGTGAGCCTCAGATTTTTAGTCATCGTGGATCTTTTAAGACTTACTTTTTTGCTTTCTAGTCCAGACTTTGTATTTTGCATTATCAAAAAGCTTTGTATTTACTTATTCGTACTACTTTAGATGCACTAGTACTCATGACTCTAGATTTTGGGATTTGAATTAAGTCTTGTGGTTGTTTTTACTTGATTTTACTTTTCTTTAGTCGAGATTCAGTTTTCAATCTTACAAGTTTGGTATTAGAGATCTAGGCTTGTTGGGCTCGTGAGTCAAGAGCGGGGTGTCTAGTGGAATGTCGCGGATCGGTATGTAGACGTTCATACCCATCATCGGGAGGCTACAGGGCACTTGATAGGAAAACTTTCATATCTTGCTTCTATTCGTGTGTTTCTTCATATCACATATTTTAAAAGTGTCTAATCTGCTCCTTCTATTCAAATGCTGATTACTACATCCTAACGACCAGTGAGCGAGCCTGAGCTAGTTGATGTGGCTCCTACTCGTGGTCGAGGCACGACTTGTGATAGGAACAGGGTCCGAGGACTTGATAGAGGGGCAGCTCCGCCTAGAGGACAGTCTAGATTGGCTTCTCTAAAGCCTGAGTATGAGTCAGAGAGGCCTATAAGCTATTTCTATCCAAACCTCTTACTCTAACTTCTCCAAGAATATTGAGCACTCCTATAATTCCTTCTGCAGGAATGTTCTCGATACTCTAAAGTATTTCTTGGAAAATCATTAATGTTTATTCTGTTAAGTCAATTTCTTTTTGGGGGATATGTCCTTTTTTTGACATGTAATATTGGGATTTGATCACCCTATACTATATTCTCTCTGACTTAGGCACTATCGCTGGCTATTAGTTTGGCTTACATACATATAATTGTTCTCTATACTTTTGGTTGTGTTGCTTTTCCTTTTTGATTCTGCCAAGGGGGAGAAAATAATAAACTCACATAATTAAGAAAGCACGAATAAAGGGGGAGCTTCAACTAGTAAAAACACAGAGCAAAGGGGAGCAGTCAATTCCTTTAACAGGGAAGTCTTATGAAACCTATTTCATTATTCAATTAAATGTCATTATCAAAAAAGAAGAGGTTGTTAGCATATGATTATTTTGATAAATGAAATTGTAGAATTTCTTTTCAGGAGAAAATATAGCATCCTTACTCAAACAGGAAAAGGATACTAAACTACAAGGTCATAAGTCCAAAAAGAAAGGAAAATTTTCTAAATCAAGAAAGGAAGAAGAGAATTGCAAGTGAAAGTAGTAAAGGGAGGTAGACAAGAAATCAAAGCAAGATTGCCCCAGAATAAAGAAAAGTCAGCATGCTATATAAGAAAAATATAAAGTCTGTATTAGAAAGAATCCCCAATCAAGGAACCCTACAAATTCTTGACTGAAAGAAACTCCCCTGGGTCCATCTGAAAGAGCTCTAACGGCTAGTCTTCAAAAGTTGTTATATATTCACTCCCTCCTCTGTAAAAGAAGTAGAATGCTTTCTAAAAAAATAGCCTTTGATATTATCCTTCTACTTGCTATAAAATATTGTACTTTCTGAGAGAACAATCATAAAAAGGAGAGAAAGAGAATACTATATTATACAAGCATAGGGTTTAATTTGTCTAAATCTGATCAGAATCAAATAGGTTTGAAAGAAGTTTGTAAGCATCAATTCTATCTTGAAGATCTAATGGAAACCCTTGTAATTCAAGAGAACTGGAGTAGGCACCACAACAATGATCCGAACCAGTATAAAAATTTTCAGTCTCTTTTACAGTTCTCATCTTTTGCATTATTATTGTTGTCTGTGAACTAATTGCAGGATAGTTGATTGTCCTATTGGAGCAGTCGACTAAGAAAATTACAATTCACCCCCACTCCACCCACCCCACCCACCCACTGCCCCCTCTTGTTTATCAAAATGACCATAAATGTGCCTACAATGTGGTCTAATGTGATAATAGTCTTAAATTGCAACAAACCCAAGCTATAGTGCTATATTCTAAAGGTGACAAAAGAGAATAGAATAAAGTGTAACCCATATGGGGGTAACAGATTAATACAAATCGAAGTTCTTACGGATAGTGGATGTAATCTAAGATACGCGCAGTCAAAAGGTATTTGAATAGTATTCAACAAGCAAGCATAAGGACTATTTGAGAGATGTAGCATGGAGATTTTAATAAAAAGTCACGAGAAGTGTTGAAAACTAATAATTCACACTAAATTTGAGGTATTTCTAGTACTTCCTTCTAACAAATATACTGGAAGTCCTAGGTACTGCCGGACATAAGAAATTCAGAATGTCCTTCTAAAAGATCTAATTCACTCAATTTCAAAAATATTTTGCAGCATGTCTGGAAAATATCTTAAGAAATAACAGAAAAGATAAAGGAAATCAGAATTGCAATGCTTGAATTAGAGCTCAAATTAATCAAATTTTTAGAGAGGAAAGCAACTAACTGACTACATAGTCAACACAATGATAAGGTAAGAAAATATACCATATATGGTATGCTTCAAGAACTTGCTATTATAGGTAAAAAAAAAATCTAGAAAATTGAGTAGGCCTAAATACCAACATTCAGAATAAAGACATGCACAATCAAGCAATATGTAAACATGCAAGAAGTGACATCAGAAGAGTTTGACATAAGGAAAAATCTACTAAAAATCCTAATGGAGAGAGGTATGCACCACCAACTGAGAGCAACAGAGTGGGCTTACCAGATTAAATTAGTATAGGATGGAGGACAACAACATAACTATTTTATTAATAAGTTGAGGTTTTTAGATGTATTTCAACCTCAACTTAAAGAGAGAGTGTTGAGCGTGAATGTATCAGCTAAGAGCCAGCTAAATTTATGTATACTTAGCTTAGTAGTTAAGTGATTAGTTAGAGTTGGTGGTGTAAATTGGTTAACTGTAGAATTGATGGAGCAGCATTATATGGATTCACTTCTCATTAGTTCAGTTGAATGAAAAAGCTATCTTGCACAAAATCCGCTTCTCCTCCTTAGAGCTTATAAATGTATATCTAAAGCATACTACTAAAATAACTAAAATTAATTAAGCTTGAATTTGTTGTTGTTTGTTGGGAAAGTTCGATTCTTCCCTGCTTGTGAAGTATAGATATTTTAGGAATTAAGGTAATGGTAGGAGTGCAAGAGTTTATAATTCTCCAAACAAAGACATTCTTCCACTATACAAAAGAATAGTAGCATCTATAGACAATGAAGTGTTGTTGATGAAATTCATATTAAATATGAATTAAATCTTAGATTCACGATGCATTGACCAAGTCAAATTATTGACTAATGAGGTTGGATCGAAATTCAAATTAAAATGATATGACTTAAACAAAGCCCAAATTATATTTGGGCCAGTCCATTAAGTCGACAAGATGAGCCCAATTCATACTCTTCAAGACCAAGGTCAAAATCCCTTAAAGTACTTGGACCAAAGTACCCTTAAAACCCTAGCTCACACCTATATAAAGGAGTGTTCATAAGACCAAAGGACACACATAGAAATACATAGAGAATTTTTGCTTTTCAGTGGTGATTTGCAAGTCTTCTGCATACAAAGAAGTCTTCATCTCTGAATGTCGAGCCGTAAGCATTACATCGATTCAAGAACAAGGTAAAGACTTGAGTTAAAGATCATGAAGAGAAGAATCAGAGGATTACATCTTTTTAGATTTTATAAAGATTGTAACCTTCGCAAAAATTATTGAAATATAAACATCATTGTTTGTCACTATTTCTTTTTTTGATTACTATTTTTCAGGAATGAAACTTAGTCGCTTACAAATTGGCACGCCTAATGGGACAATCTTTACCTCTCATCTTTTCTCTTCAAAAAAAAAATCAAAATCCAAGAACTTTGAGATGTCTTACGAAAAGGTCAACTCAAAATCTGCATTTGCAAAAGCCATTGGATCCAAATTCTCTATTGTTGTAGAGAATATCCTTGATGTTTCCGTGGAAGCATAGGACCCATCATGAGGAACCAAGCCAAACTGCTAGGAAAACAAGCCTCAAAGGTCACCACAATAGCCAAATCTGCTTCTGTCTTTTGTTCATCTCCAAAAAACGTTGAGTCTCCCATAAAAGCCGCAAAAGAAGACAATGATATTGCCGAAATGGTTAAGAGGGCTCTCGCTCAATTGAGCTTATCTACCTCCAATAATCCTTTGCTTTCACTAATAGTGATATTTTGGACTTTGAATCTTCTCCGTATAAAGTATTTACATCCCATGTTTGGGAAAATAGATGTTATTCTATATAATCTCTAATGGTGATGAATGCGATGGTGATTAATGCTTCGTCCGTAGAGGAATAACTTGCTAGCTTGACAAGAGCTATTGAAGGCTTGGCCAAATATGTTCAAGATCAAGAAGCTCAAATTTTTAAGTTAACATATAGGGTCGAAGGCATAATGAATGAAGAATGTAGTCATGCACCTGGAAAGTGTCCGCAAATACAAAAGACAGTGGATCATCACGCAAAACAAGTGGAACATGCTAAGGAGATCCATGTTTCCTCTGAAGAAACGATCCCGATTGACCAAATCAAGGAGTTTATCATAGGGACCATTAAGGACAGGTACAAGGTTGCCGCAAAATCTTCTCTTATGTATGCAAAACTATACTCTGCAAGAATTGATAACTTGAAGATGCCTACTTGTTATAAACCCCAAAAATTTCAGCAGTTCAATGGTAAAGGAAGTCTGAAACAACATGTGGCTCACATTGTTGAAACATGCAATAATGCTAGGAAATGTGGAGATTACCTTATTAAACAATTTGTTCATTCCCTTAAGGGAAATGCTTTCGATTAGTACATAAACCTTGAGCCTGGTTCCATTGAAAGATGGGAACAAATAGAACAAGAATTTCTCAATAGGTTCTATAGCACGAGACATACCGTAAGCATGGTAGAACTTATGAGGACACATCAATAAAATGAAGAACCAGTTATTGAGTTCATCAATCGATGGAGACACACAAGTCTAAACTATAAAGATAGATGAAGAGAAGCTTCGAGTATAGAGATGTGCACACAATGAATGCATTGGGGTCTTGTATTTTATAAGGAATAAAGGCTAGGAATTTTGAAGAATTAGCTACTTGTGCTTATGATATGGAGCTAAACATGGCATCAATCAGAATTGAAAGACTGTCCATCCAAGAATTTTGCAAAGGCAAAGAAAAACAAAAGTTCAAGAAAGTGGGAAGATACTTCCCTAAGGTTGAAAATAAAGAGTCCATGACCGTCAACGCTTCTCCTGTGAAGTTCACCACAAATCTAAACAATAAGCAGAGCATAAAAACGAACTCTTTGGAGGACAAGATAAATCAAAAACTAACCTTAAAAGAAATGAAATAGAAGAGTTATCCATTTCTTGACTCAGATGTCGCTTCAATCTTACATGAACTCCTTGAGATAAAACTCTTTGAGTTACCACAGACGAAATAATTGAATGAAGCAGGGAGGAGTGATGATCCGAACTACTATAAGTACCATCGATTAGTTGGCCATCCTATTGAGAAATGCTTCGTCTTCAAGGATAAAATCATGGACTTAGCTCGTGAAGGAAAGATTGAACTTGAAGATGAGAAATCAAGTTCGAATCAAGTCATGACCTGCAACTTTGTAGAAGGGAATGATGTCCTAAAGATGAATCCGACAAGAATGATTAAATTTAAAGATTTTGATCCCATTCATGTTGGTGGGTTGTTGCCTCTTTTTACATTAAATGATGTGGCTTCCGTAGGAGGAGAATCAGCAAAAGAAGATGGAGACTGGGAAGATTATCTTGATGATTATGGATGGACTCTCATGACTCATTATAGACATCATAAAGCAAGTTCACATAAGGAGTCGACTAAGAAATACGTTAGGGGAAAGATAGTGAGAAGTCCCCGAACAAAAAAGTTGATTGTGTGCTTGAAGGAGTAAGAAATGAAGGTGCATCAATACCAAGAGTTGCATAACTGATTACATTTAGAAATTATCTACCACGCTGGTTCCACACCAAGTCCGCATGTGATGAAGCAAAAGCTCTATTTTGTAATATTGACGAGAAGGAATCAAAAATACAACTTTGTTATATGTATCACCAAAAGACCTTCCAAAGGCAACTCCTAAGGTCGAGGACATATGCATGGCCAAAATTACATTCTCCGATGATGATCTTTTACTTGGTGAAACACCTTATATTCGCCCTTTATTCATGGTTGGTTTTGTGCATGAGCAAAGAATAAATGTAGATGGCAGGTCTGGGATCAACATCCTTTCAATTCGCACAATGAAGGAACTTGGGATCTCAATGACAGATCTTACTAAAATTCACTTAATTATCCAACGATTCAACCATGGTGGACAAAGGTCTATAGGGGTTGTTAAAGTGGACCTCGCTATTAGAGAGTTCATATAACATCTTTCTTGGAAGGCCTTGGGTACATGAGAACAAAGTGATTCCATCTACCTACCACTAATGTCTAAAGTAATATGGGGATGGAGTCATAAAAAGGATTGTTGCAGATGATAATCCTTTCAATGAAGACGAAATACACTTTGCCGATACAAAGTTTTACTTGAAGAGATATGTCGCAAAAGCTAATAGCATTGCAACCAAAGCAGTTGAATACCCAAATAAGAAGGTTGACGTACTGTTTGCAAGATCAAAGTTGCAAACAATGGAGACTTAAAACTCAGCAATCTAGACAAGGTATATGTAAATGGTGCTTCTTCAAATAAAACAGTGACACCTATTCTCTATTACACTCCAAAGACCAAGGAAAGTGAAAGATACTCTCTCAAGACACACGGGGATGCACTACATGGATTGACCCTTCCTATTAAACAATTGATGTGATAAAGTCATCCACAAAACTATTTTAAAAATTTGTGACTCCTAAATCATTGCAAAATGAGGCACTCTCAACGAAGCATACAGATAAAGATTTTGATCCTAATGCTTATCGATTGTTGGAAAATATTGGATACGATCCTAATGAACCATAAAAATTAGGGAAGCTTCTATTAGAACCCTCTATAAGGAAAAATCACACATTGTGGTCCATACCAAGCAATGTGATAAAGATGAAGAAAGTGTTGGCTCTTCATATCACATCACTACACAAGATGAAATGTGTAATTTGACTCCAAGTAAAGTTGATAAAGACTTGGAAGATGCCTTATGGTTTTACCATATATCTTTTATGATATCAGACCTTAAGAAGATGAAGATTCTATGCATTCACCACCGAAACTCAGAGAGGGAGTGAAGGCAACGGTTGATGTGCTGCAAGAAGTCAACCTCCACACTGATGAAGATCCAAGACCAAACTTTGTGAATTCTTTACTTGATGGTGATGAAGAGAAGGCCTACGTTGACTTATTCAAACAATACAAAGACATATTCACCTAGAGTTACAAAGAAATTCCTGGATTATAACCAAAGGTAGAGGTCTATTATCTTGCTATCAAAAAAAGGTGAATATCCTATTAAGCAAGCTCAACGTCGCTTTAACCCTGAACTGGTTCTCATAATTAAAACTAAGGTTAACAATTTTATTGAAGTTGGCTTCATCCGTGAAGTTAAGTATCATATATGAATCTCGAGTATCGCCCTCGTAAGGAAGAAAAATGGACAAATTCGAGTTTGTGTTGACTTTAGGGATCACAATAATGTGTGTCCCAAAGATGAATTTCCACTGCCTTCCCTAGAGCTTATGATTGATGCCACTATTGGGTATAAGGCAATGTCTTTTATGGATGGTTCATTCGGCTATAATCAGATTTGCATGTCGCTAAAGGATGAGGAGCTTACCACAGTTCCCACACCTAAGGGTATTTACTACTAAAAAGTGATGTCGTTTGGCTTGAAGAATGCTGGAGCAACATAAAGAGCTATGCAAAAATTCTTCAATAACATTCTTCACAAAAATGTTGAGTGTTATGTTGATGATTTGGTGGTGAAGTCAAGAAGAAAGGACGATCATTTGTATGACTTGAGAATGGTGTTCAATCAACTACCAAGGTATTAACTCAGGATGAACCCTTTGAAATATGTATCTGGAGTTACCTCTGGAAAATTCCTTGTCTTCATCGTATGACATCGGGGTATAAAAATTGATCAAGTCAAAATAGATACGATTCTAAAGATAGTCGAGCCTAGAAATATTCATGAACTGAAGAGCCTTCAAGGGACGCTAGCATATTTCAGGAGATTCATATAAAATCTAGTAGGAAAGTCACAACCATTCAGTCACCTCATGAAAAAGGGAACCCATTTTGAGTGGGACCAAGTTTGCAGCACTGCGTTTAAGAACATCAACTCTTACTTTACAAGACTGCCAATTTTAGCAGCTCCTGTTTGTGGAAGACCATTGATACTATACATATCAGCTCAAGAAATATTACTGGGGGCACTTTTACCCTAAGAGAACGATAAAGGAAAGGAAAATGCTCTTTATTACTTGAGCAGGATGATAATACCAAATGAGTTGAAGTACTCACCGATAGAAAATTTATATTTGACCCTAGTCTTCTCAATTCGGAAGATGAAACACTACTTGCAAGATCACATCATTCATCTTATTTCTAAAGTAAGTCCTATTAAATTTTTGATGTCAAAACCTGTCAGCATGATCGACTAGCAAGATGGTACCTCTAATTCCAACAGTTTAAGATCGTATAGATTCCTCAAAAGGTTGTGAAAGGGCAAGCATTGGCGGACTTCTTAGAAGACTATCTAATACCTGATGATTGGGAGCTAAGTGATGAATTATCAGATGAAGATGCAATGATTGTTGATATTAAACCACCTTGGAAAATGTATCTTGATGTCACCTCATATCGTGAAGAAGTTAGTGGTAGGGTGGTATTCGTCACTCTACAAGAGAAGACCTTATCGTATTTCTTCACGTTGATGTAATGTTGCTCAATAAAATTGCAGAATATCAAGCATTGATACTTGGTCTTGAAATGGCGATTGATATGAAGTAATCAATTGCATATTTTTGGGGACTTTGAATTGGTGATTGATCAATTATTGGATAACTATGAAGTGAAGAACCTGGAGTTGTGTTCCTATCATAATTATGCACAGAAGTTAATTGGATGGCTCGGAGATGTGACTCTTCAACATGTTCCAAGAAAAGAAAAAAGGAAAGTTGATGCCTTAGCTATTTTTGCTTCAACATTCACTTTGCTCAACCAAAGGACAAATCACTATTCGTTAAAAATGGATATTACCACCGGAGGAGGATGAGAATGAGGGTGAAGATAACAATCTCAAACATCTTGTAGCCATTGTTGAGGCTAAGAAAATTGATTTTAACAAGCTATCGATTACTCGTGCCACAATACACTTCCAGAAGATCCAAAAGGAAAGGTCGAAATCCATCGTCGTGCTCCTCGATTTCTTTACTATAAAAATACTTTGTATCAAATATCATTTGAGGGAGTAATTTTGCGTTGTTTGGGAGATGAAGAGGCAACTCAGGCCATGCAAGAAGCACATCCTAGAGTTTGTGGGTCATATTAATATGGACTAAAATTACACTTTCACATAAAAAGAATGGGATATTATTGACCAACAATGGTGAAACATTGTTTATATTATGCTCGAAGATGTCAGGCATGTCAACTTTATGCAAATTTTGTGCACCAGCCTCCTGAAGTACTACATCCAATAGTTGCCTCTTGGTCATTTGATTCTTAAGGACTAGATGTGGTTAGACCACTACCAAAATCTTTTGGAGGCCACCTATACATCCTGGCGGCAATGGGTTATTTTCAAAATGGGCTGAGGCTGTAGCCCTCAAAGAAGCAAAAAAAAAAGAATGTTGCAAATTTCATTAGGGTGAACATTATCTATCATTTTAGCATTCCTTGTTATATAATAACAGATAATGGAAAGCTATTCACCAACAAATTGATGGATAAGATCTGTGATTTTTTTGGCTTCAAGTAATGCAATTTATCAATGTATTATGCTGCTGCAAAAGGACTGGCTGAAGCATTTAACAAGATTAATGCAACTTATTAAAGAAGGTCGTCTCCAAATGTAAGAGAGATTGGCATGATAGAATGAAAGAAGCCCTTTGGGCATATTGGATGACTTATCGCATGCCAGCTCAAGTAACTCCATACTCTCTTATTTTTGGAATTGAAGTAGTCCTTCCACTTGAACACCAAATACCATCATTGTGGCTTGCCATCTAAGAAGGACTTACTAAAGAGGAAAATGCTCGTATACACCTTGAAGAGTTAGAAGCTCTCGATGAAAAGAGGTTGGAAGTGCAACAAAGCCTTGAATATTATCAAGCTTGTTTTTCTCGTGCTTTCAATAAAAAGGTATGCCCTAATTCCTTGCAAGTTGTTGATCAGGTCTTTGCAGTAAGAAGACAAATCATCACATCTCATAAATCGAAAAGCAAGTTCACCTCGAAATAGGATGGTCCATATGGAATCCAAGAACTAATTCAAGTGGTGCTTACAAGCTTGTAGATACAGATGACTTGCGGATTAGTACCATCAATGGAAAGTTTTCAAAGAAGTACTATCCTTGTTTAGAGATGCATTATATTCGTGTCCCGCAAGATTATAAACTTCATACGACTCCCAAAATAAAAGCAAAAAAAATATATTCGCTAGGTTGAAATTCTCATAAGAGGCGACCTAGGCCAAAATTAGGGAAAAAAATTAAAAAATAGAAAAATTTACTCATCTTCTAAACTACGATATGACTTGATCCTCTTCATTGAGGTACGTAGGCAGCCTAGAATATTTATTATTCTAGGTCCATTCACATAGGTAAAAATAAAAAAGAGGGGGCGGAGAGAGGGTACACGTCATTACATGAACATCATATTAATATTTTGAGTCAGGGAAGATTCAAAAAACTCTAAGCATAAGTTAGGTTCTTTTAGGAGAGTATGTAAAGCTGAAAAGCATGGTTGACTTCAAAAAAAATACTCTGATAAATTCATAAGGCCTATGGCTACAATTTTTATGTGGATTAAAGTTGGTGAAGTGAACTTTCCAATAAAAAAAAGAATCTCATGATTTTGAAGCTCCAGCTCCGAGTTATAATTTTTCTTCGATATGCACGCGAAATTTAAAAAATCAAGGCTGGTAGATTCTAAGCTAATTTCGAAGGCAAATCTATACTAACCTGTAAATCATAAGGCTCTAATTTTTGAAGAAATTAAAGCCGTGAAGTGATCTTTTCAATAAATAAAGAATCTCAAGATTTTGACGCTCCAGCTTCGAGTTATGATTTTTCTTCGGTAGGTGAGCAATATTAAAAAAATCGAGCCTGGAAGATTCTAAGCTAACTTTGAAGGCAAATCTATACTAATCCATAAATTATAAGGCTCTGATTTTTGGAGAGATTCTCTTGAAGTGATCTTTCCAACAAAAAAAGTAATCTCATGATTTTGACGCTCCAGCTCCGAGTTATGATATTTCTTCGATAGGCGCGTGAAAAAATTAAAAAAATCAATCAAGCCAGGTTCTAAGCTAATTTCGAAGGCAAATTTGTACTAATCTGTAAATGATGGGTCTGTGATTTTTAGGTAGATTGAAGTTTGAGAAGTTATCTTTCTAACAAAAAATGAATTTCATGATTTGGACGCTCTAACTTTGAGTTATGAAATTTCTTATGCAAGCGCGCGAAGCTGAAAAATCAAGCATGTGAGGCTCTAAGCTAAATTTGAAGGAAAATCTGTACTAATCTTGTAACACCCTATATCTTACAATACTAGTACTATTCAAATGCAATGTGATATGGATTTTCAAATTAGCACTAATTTTTAAAAGTGCTTGAATCTCAAATTAGAGGGCGATATGTATGTCTACGCTGAAGAGAGTCGAGTGTAAATAACTTTTTAAGTCAAATTGAAGAGATTACGACCTTAAATGAGGTGAAGAATTTAGTTACTTGTAGGACTTAGAAATCTAGTTGGTGAGTCACTTACTTGCTTAGCTTAAATTTGCTAGCTAAACGGAGACGGGGCTCGACGTTGAATTTGTTCAAGTCTGATAACGAATAAAGTCTGTATTAAGGGTGTAACATTAGCCCATGTTTTACTATCATAAATAGACAATACTAAAAGCACAAGAAGAATAATAAAAGGGTCCAAGTACATCACAACCACTTGACTAATTGGGCCCAAACTAAGCGAAGAAAAATTAAGAAAATGGCAGTCAAAGCCCATCAACTTTGAGACCTATTTAGGCCCAAGTATGAGGACCAAGTTGCTGCCTCACCAGCTTACTAATATGTGGTAATATGTGGTCAAACAATCAAGAGAAAGTCGGCCAAGGAGAGACTTTAAAAAGGGCTCAAAACAGCCCCTTAAGTCATTTCACTTTGGAACAATTTTCAGCTTCCTAAAGACTCTTTTTTCTCTCTTTACTTCACTTCACAAGGCAACCAATACAACCTTTTAGGGTTCTTAAAGGAAACTTGAATCTTGAAATCTAAGGTAAGTGTAAATATTCATGTATGTTTTATACTTATCCCATGATAAACAAGAAATATATTCTAGTTATGCTTGCTGAAATTGTTGGACAACATGTGTTCCAAAAGTTGTTATACATTTTTCTTGTTTATTTGGAAGCTTTTGTCTTTT
>JAOTQJ010007356.1:0-18284 GCA_025642045.1 Solanum sejunctum
ATTTATGGATACTTTCTCTCGACTAGAGGCTATGTAGACTATGTAAACTAAAGTGTGGTCATGTCTCGTACATTAGGAACCGTGGCCCCAATAGCCTAGATATACGCATCTCCTTTTATCTTGTTATAACCATTTATCTCCCTATAAGCACGCCAAACATACAAAGTTAATTATAATATGTAAACAACCGAATAGATATAGATTGGTTCTCCCGAGCCTTATTGGCAAGGGTGTCAGTCCGCTCTAACGGCAATTTGGGGCGTGACAGGGAAGGCGGTGTATGAATTGGACTTGTCAGAGTAAATGAACATGATTCACTAGGTGTTCTATGTATTTATATTGAGGAAATTCATAGGTGATCCAAACTGCATAGTCCTATTGGAAGAAGTGAGCATTAAAGAAAATTTGGCTTATGAAGAGGTTCCAATTAAGATTTTAGACTTGCAAGTGAAGAGGTTAAGAAACAAAAAGGTTATATCCATTACAATGATACGGAGAAATCAACAAGTTAAGGGTGCAACGTTGGAAATGACAGTGAACATGGTGAAGCGATATCTCTATTTTTCCACTTCACTCAAGCTTATGGTAAGAAGTCCTTCTTGACTAAGACCTCAATTCCTTACAATTTGGTTTCTTATGTAGCATATGCATATTTGCTTTTTACGGGCTATTTTGGAGAATGTTTAAAATATGAATTTTAAAATTTCATGAAGATATCTTTAAAAGTTGCATTTTGCATTTATTTTAGGTTATTAACTGCTTCCTTAACTCCATATAGCCTATGTTTAGCACATTTGGAGATGAATGTTCCCAAGGGGGAGATATTATAAAGCCTGCAAGTGAGGAGGTCAAAAATTTTAAAAGAGGTGGAACTAAAAATGTTACAGGTCAAAAATACGAGCCTCATTCATTGTGCATGATTCAACCCATAGGTCATAAACAAGGTTTGTTAATGCGGCTGGCTAAGATGAAAATTTAATCAAGTGTAAGGGCTATTCACAAACAGTCTTTACGGTTTGTAAACGAAATTATGAACCATAGGATGGGATTGTGGTTGGATGACTAGAGTTGATGAAAATTATGATTTCTAAAGTTGAACTACGAATAAAAAGAAGGACTTACACTTAGGTTTATGGGTTGTAGTTAGGTCTCGTTGATAGGATACTAAAGTGGTGAAATTTCCTAAGTGTTGGGTCACTCTACAAATGAGTCTATGACCCGTCTATCATACTATAAGTCATAGATGGGTCTATAGATGGGACTTCAGAGAACTGGTTTTAGAAGACTGGAAAAGTTGAATAGGACGAACCATGGTACAGTTCGTAGATCATAAATAGACCATAAATGGTGGAGTGGACTGGGTTTCGACAACTATAATGAAGGGCACTTTTGTCCATTTCTCATGCCCTAAGCCTAAAAGTACATTGTTTTGAGACTCCTTTGCAGTCCATATTAAACCCTAAACCCTTTCATTCACGCTATTCCTCACTCTCTTAGAATACTCTAAGGCAAGAAACACTAAACGCAATCCAAGCGCAAGGATTAGAGTTTCCATTCAAGAACTTCTGCCTTAACTTCTTTAATCCTTTCCTTAAGGTTAAATTCAGTATTCCATTTTGATTTTTGGGAACCTTCCACCCATAAAGTTCCTCAATAAATCCTTTTATCTTTTCTTTAAGTTCTTGAAATCTTGAGTTCTATGAGCGTGATTTCAATAACGGTTTTATGATATATTTACATATATTTTGACTCTCATGATGCAATATAATGAATAACTATGATTTCTCATGGTTATTAAGTTAAATACTATGAATTCTCTATCTAGGATTTGGCATATTGATGTAGGTTGTTTGAGTATGATTTTAACTTGATGGATTTTACCATGTTCTTACATCATTTCTCTAAAGCATATGATTTTGAAGTCATTAACAAAGCCCAGTAAATTTCAAGAGTATTGTATGATGTTAGTGATAAGGGTATAAATTAAGACTTAAGATTATGGATGTTGTCAATGATGTAAGCATATTGCAATTGATGGTTGACCCTCAATGTGAAAGGTCAATTCTCAGTTGAGTGGTTCCAAGTTCATGAATTACTCCTAAGTGATTGCTACTTATGATTCTAAGTTATAATGCAGAAATGTTCTAGAATTTTTGTACAACATCAACTTAGGGCCCAGTTATAACATATTAAACAGTAGACCCGTAGGCACCTTATCCAAGACTTAGCATAACAAGCATTCTTAGGAAAAAATGTACATAGTATGAAAAAATAGGAAAGGACTAAGGGAAATCATTTGAGGTAAGGAGAAACATCCCAAACATACATCGTTACCCTAACACACTATCTAAACATGACATAACAGGAACTGA
Source organism: Solanum sejunctum (assembly GCA_025642045.1). Taxonomy (NCBI): domain Eukaryota; kingdom Viridiplantae; phylum Streptophyta; class Magnoliopsida; order Solanales; family Solanaceae; genus Solanum; species Solanum sejunctum. The sequence continues at coordinate 2,373 of JAOTQJ010007356.1, forward strand.
TGCACAGTTTCAATTTTCCTCAAATAGAAAAGATGCTAAAATAAGATAGAAATTAAATCTGTCCTATTTCTTAAAAAGTAAAAAATATACAACTATCTGAATAGTATAAAGCATGAAGAAAAATAGGTAGAAAAATAGGTGGAGAGACAAACTACGGGCTCACTACTATCACTAGTCTTAAATGTTGATAAACTAGCCACCTGTCATCATCATTGGAGTGCTAGTTAATACTTTGTGATGTCATGTAGATAAAATATATATTAGTACATTGGAATGTACTAAGTATATGAGATGTAATGCAAGTATTAAATTGTAATGCCATCATTCATAAACACAAAGACCTCCATACATGCGAACGTAAAGTCAATATCTAAATGAGCTTAAGCATGCACAAGGAATAGAGTTCAATATGAAATAAAAACAATGCATTAAATGAAACACATGTGATGGAATGAAGACATCAAATCTCACACTTTGTGAGAATGGACCATAAATGGCATATAAGACCATGTGAGCTACTACATGGAATCTAACATAACCCCTTATGTTGGCACAGGTGATGTGCTGTCAAAAGACAGCACTTTTGATGCTTAAAACTAAGCATTATGTGTGTTATCAATGTGATGTTAGTGGGTTTTATATGTTTTTTGTGTTTATCTTTATAGGATTATGGGTTGGCAATGATTTTGGGGAAATTTACAAAAGTTATTGTAGATTTACTGTCATATGAGACACCTTACAGGCCGTGACCATTCTAAGAGTCGTAGAATGGTTTCATAAGGAATTCCAGTGAGGGGCCAAGTTTCTGAAGTTAATTCTATGAACGTGCAAATAAGTCATAGAATAGTTTATGAGTCATAGAAGATGTTTCGTGCCCTGAGGATCAGAGAATAAAGACTTTCTAAAGTTTATCAGACAAGACCTTTTTTATGGGTCGCAAACTATTTTATGAGTCTTAAAGGGGTGTCGTAAAGAGGAAGTCTAGTCTTCCAGCAATAATGTATGAGACCCTGATTATAGGCCATAAACTTCAATATGGGGCCGTAAAGAGCTTTCGTGAGGCATGCCAATTCTGCTAAGTCATTTAGGATTTAAATTTTAATTATTATAAATAGGTCTTTCAGGTTATTTTTCATAAGTTTTCATTAATTTTGATAAGTTTTAGCCTACCACTTAGAGAACTCAATAATTTAGAGGTAGAAAATTGTAACATAGTCTTTGAGAACAGTTGTGGTTGAATTTGATCTTAAAGCTTGTGATTCTTATTGACATGGGATTGCTTGTTCTTAAATCTATTGTGTAAGCATTTATTTATGTCTTTTCAATTCATAATCTCTTCATCTACAGATATCATGAGTAGCTAAATCCATAACTAGGGTTGTGGGAACCATGAAGAACTAACAAAGTAAAATCGGGTAATTTTCACAATTCTTGGATGGTGTATATACGTGTATTAATAAACTCTCTTCATTTTGTATGTTTTCTCATGGTGGAAAAAATCAGAACTCTCCTGGTGTTACTAACTAGACCAAGGTAGTAATGAATAGGAAAAAAGATTAATTAACAAGATTCGATTTATGTGTTCTTATCTAATCAACCAAACTGGGCCAAGAAGAGGTTGTACTGGGACTAATAGGTAATGGTTAGTAATGCACACTATAGAGATGGGCCAAGTTGCATAGTGAAATTCACCTCTCACCTTTGACCAAAGGGCTTGGTGAACTTAAATTACCGCCTTGGATGTTATACACTAGACAAGAATAAGGTTATATGGTGATACTGAGTTGGGGAATCATGGGAAACATAATACCATAAGTGTGCTCTATTATTGATTTTTATCTTGTAATATTAGTTATTTCTATTTTTCTTATTGATTATTGCAAAAAAAAACTTTGGGGAAGTAATTTGGTTAACTACTCGGATCGCAAATTGGTGAATTTTCTTGAGTCTACGTATTCCTTTTGGGATTGACCCTAACCTTGGTTAGGTTCTACATCTTGACAGCAACCACCTTATCCTCTAAAATTGAGGTGTAACTTATGCGACATCAAGATTTTGGCACTGTTTCCGGGGAATACAACTAGACTTACTAAATTCACTAGCAATTCAAGTGTTAATCCTTAGTTCCCTTATTTTACTTTTGTTTGTTGTTTTTTGTTCTTTTTCAGGGTGTACGAATAGTGTATGCCCAATACTCGGAGTCAAGGTAATCCCTTAACTCCATTTGCTCCAGAGATCAAAACCTTAAGAAGAATGGCCTAAGACAATGCTAATAATGCGGCCAATGCAGCTCTGAATAGGAATAATAATGAGGATGCTGGGAATGAGAACCCATCTCTTTTGGAGGACATTCCACAGCCTCAGGATTTCAACACCAATGTTTACTAGTGGAATCAGTATAGGTTGAATCGTATGGCTATGCAGGTGACTGGGGCTATTGTGTTGCCACCACTACCATTAGACACAAAGTTCATAGTCTCAAGTGGGTCACTTCAGATGCTGTAGAATGGTTGGATATTTGTGGGATTACCATCAGAGAATCCACAAAACTACCTACACAATGTGGCATTTATTTGTAAGAGTGTGATGGGAACACAAAATCTATCTATGGATGTTATGGAACTCTATGTCTTCCCATCGTCTCTTAGGGCAATGTTGCCTTATGGCTTTCTGGCACCCGCAGAGTTCAATAACCAGTTGATCAAACTTGCAAAAGGTCTTTTTGGAGAGCTACTTCCCTAGATCGAAGAAGCTCAAGTTGAAGGACCAGATTAATAACTTCTAGCAACTTTCTGGTGATTCTATAAGAACTACTTAAGAGCGGTTCACAAAATATCTGAGGAGCATCCCTGACTACAAGATAGTTAATGACTCCTTAGTCGAGATCTTCTACCATACCTTGATGAGAATAGTCAGGCCTGTGCTGACACTATCATGCAAGGCATGTTTCCAGATCAATCATTTTCAAGGATTGCAGAGTGAGTGGAAAGAGTGGTCAAGACAAATCGTCCATGGGGGCAGGTGAATTGAGCTTCCATAAAGAGTTCATGTTTTGTTAGTGCGAGTCTAGAGCAAGCTAGAATTAATGAAGAGATCACATAGCAGCTTACTCAGACTTGCATAGGTATGGAGGTGATGATGAAGTAGAGCCAAGGGAGAGTGAATGTGGTGGTTCATCAACTTCCACGTGCACCCATGTATGAGGAGCCATATTATGACGAGGATGCATGTTTTGTTGCTGATCAGATGAGGGGTTTCTGGACTAATGCTCATGGGTCCAATCAGCACTATTGGCACCATAGTCAAGGAAACTAAGGTCGGAACTTTGGTAGAGATGGAGATTACAAGGACAACCGCAGAGGTTATTATGATAGGAGCAGGGTTCCAGATGCAAATTGAAGTTGTAACGAAGGCTTTAGGATTAGTCCTTATGTGTCACCACATAACTGCGATGTAGCTGCAAGCAATTTCAAAATAGGAGAAGAAGATGATCACTTATTTAGGTAAGCTGAGACACATGATGAGATTCTAAGGGGCATGAAATAAAAAATTTCAAGCATTAATCAGAAAATAGAATCTCATTCTGTGGCTATCAAATAGTTGGAACAATAAATCAACTAAGTGTCTACTCAAGGCTATCAAATAGCTGGAACAACAGATCAACTAAGTGTTGACTCAACTTAATTAGCATCAAAGGGGTACACTACCAATCAATATGGTTCAAAATCCTAAGAACGAGGGCCAGTGTATAGTGATCACTACTCACGGTGGAAAGAGCACTATTGATCCTCTTATGTAGGTTGATGAGAAATATGTTCGTGAGGGTATGGTTGCAGCTAAGGATACATATGAGGGAGATGATCATCGCAGGGATGAGGTGAGTCAAGTTGTGGATACGCCATAGAAGTTGAAGCTCATTCCTAGGCCTCCTCCTCCCTTCCCTCAGAGAATCAAAAAGAGGGAGAAAGAAGGCAAATTCAAAACCACTTTCTCTCTATGCTAAAGCAGCTCTCTATCAATATCCCTCTCATCGAGGCATTAAAGAAGATGCTAGGGTATGTGAAGTACATGAAGGACTTGATCACCAAAAAATGCATTGTGAGTCAGGAGCTCTCCTAAGAGCTTGAACATTGTAGTGCCATTACTATGAGGTCCTTAGTTTAGAAGCATGAAGATCCAGGTGCTTTCACCATACCCTGCACTATTAGAGATGTAGAGTTCGCAAGGGCACTATGTGATCTAGGTGCAAGTATAAATCTGATGCCCCTTGCAGTCTACAAGAAGCTTGGATTGGGAGTCCCTACTCCAACTAGTATGCAGGCTATTGATGGCAGATCACACAGTGAAAAAGCCTGTGGGGATATTATATGATGTGTTGGTAAAAGTAGAGAATTTCATATTCCCTGCAGACTTTGTGATGCTAGATTGCAAAGTTAACTTCGATGTCCCAATCATCTTGGGAAGACCATTCCTAGCCACTAGACAAGCCCTAGTGGTTATGGAAACTAGTCAACTCAGGTTTAGATTGAATGACGAAGAAGTGATCTTTGATATACCTCAGTCCGTGAAGTATCCAGATGAGTTTAAAAGTGAGGTTTGGGCAATTGGCGAAGTCTGAGTAACCAATTTGCCTAAGTCATGCCGCAATAATAAATCAGGCGCTACTTGGGAGGCAACCCAAGGTTATTGATCTAATAGCAAGAGTTATAGGTTTATTTTTTATTTTTGGATTCATAGGCTATTATTTTCTTATGTTTAGGTTGTAATTTTGGACATTAAGCTGGTTGCAGATAGGGTAACAGTGTATTTTATTAAGAGTATGCAGGTACAGGACTAAGTCAGCAAATTTGGTTGAGAAGAGCATCACGTTGAGTTTCTACGACTGGGTTTATGGGTCGTTAAAAACTTTACAACTCGTACCCTACCTCGTAGAGAATTCCATTAAGTAGAAAAATATGCACTCTAGTCCATGAACCAACTTTACGATTCGTAGATCAAACTACAAGCCGTGAATAGGGCTCATGGACCTGGGGTAAGTATTCTTAAAATTTACTCAGTGCTTAGGGTTCTATGACAGAATCTATGAGTCATAAGACACTTTATGACTCATGAACTAGTTTGTGAAACCTAATCTTGAAATCTAGAGTTTGGATGTTCTAAAAAACCGTGATTTACAAGTCATAAAATCTTCTACAGCTCGTAATTGGGGTTTCGTAGAATCTAGGCCCATTAACCGTCTATTGACCCGGTCAATATATAGATAGAGGGGTCAAATTATTTGACCCCCTTCTTGACCTAAAATTACTGAATTAACCTAACCTACCCCCATACTCGTGTACTTTTCATCACCACCGACCATAACCTATCCTTTTTCTGGCGAGAATTCTGGCACCCTAGGGTTTTGCCTACTCATCTCTCTCATCTTCTTCATTTTAATCTCAAAAGATTGGTAAGTTTTCAGTTGAACTAATACCTATAAACTGGCTTTGTTTTTAATGATTGATGTGAATATTATGTGGGAATGGTGTTTATACATACAATCCATGCTAGAATTATTTGTGATTAGTTGAAATTAGGTTGCCCATGCTTGATTTTTGTCTAAGTCCGGTACTTTGGCCTTGTGTGTCACGACACAAGCCTAGGGCCTAGACGTTACCGGTGAATGAAAAACCTGAAGGGACCCTAAACAAGCCTCATAGCATATCATTACACATACTTGGTTGCGGAAGCAATGTAAAATAACATAAGAAACATAAACAAGGGGAATTGGGACTGGGGGAGAGAGAGAGAGATTTATACTTAAATAGCTTGAATATCATAAGTGAGTCAAAACTCAAGCATAATACATAACATGTCCAATAATACCTCTACTACATAGATAAGAGCGGGGCCAAGATAAGCAACCGGGCTCACCCTCATAGTTAATACATATATAAAAGAAAGATAGTCTTAGAACATAGCATAAGAGAATAGTCATTGTCCCCAGAATAGAGGACTCACCAAAGGCTAACTTGAACAATCCGTCTATCCACAAGATGAATCACTAGGAGCTCTGGTTCCTACATGGTAACATTATATAGGCATAGAGTATGCGTTAGTACATTTGAATGTACTAAGTATGTGGGGTGCAATGCAATAATAGATAGGCTTCATAATCAAAATGCATACAACAGACAATAGGCATAGTATAGCAAAATGGCATGTATATTAAATGCATAAGTAAAACATGCTTAGATAAATCATGCTCATATAGGATATCAAATATGTATAAGAGACCAAACTAAATTTCAAAAGTACGAACACCTTGATAGGTTAGTGTTGTTGCCACCCCATCACTTAGGTGGATGAGTACTAACCCTCATCTAGGTTGCTAATAATGTTGCCCCATTACCAAGGTGGAGAAGTACAAACCCTTCACTAGGTTGATGAGTACTAACCCCCATATAGGTTAGTGATGATGCCGCTCCATCACTAGGTGGATGAGTACTAACCCTCATCTAGGTTGGTGATAATGTTGCCCCATGACCAAGGTGGAGAAGTACAAACCGTTCACTAGGTTATCCGGGTGCTTAGACCCCTCCAAATTGGCATGGTCGAGTTCTACACTTTATATAGGATTCATCATATGCATAAGCACATTTCATCATCATATACTTAATCATATCATATCTCATGCTTGGAAACATCAATTCCATAAGAAACCCTAGTCAGACAATTTATCAAACACTTGAGGGTGTGTAATGGGGGTAAAAGACCATGAAATTTAGAGATGAAATCATGTAAGAAAATCTGTAGTAAAACCATCAATCAACACCTTGCAACATCTCCAAGACATTCATATCAAAACCTCTCATCAAATCCAATATTAGATCAAATATTTAGAGCTCAAAAGATTCTAAAACAACCATACTTTCATGAACTAAATCACTGTGCAGTAAATTTTCTCAATATGCAAGACTCACATGTAAAATCAATTTTAAATCATGCCATATTAGTAAAAAGGAGACTTAAGCACCATGGGTGAAAGGGCCCAATGGTTCCATACCTTGACTTTGGAGAACCCTCGAAAAAGATTGGAAATGGAGACTTGAATATTGAAAGAGATCCTTAATGAAATCGTTAAGATTGGTCTTGAGTTTGGGACTTGAATTTAGGGTGAAATATGAGTGTAAGTGTTTGAGTGAGTATTGAGAAATGTTTAGGATGATATGAGGGTGAAATAAGGCTAAGTATATGTATTTCAAGTGTGGGAACCGTTAGGCCCAAGACGTATAAGTCTTGGACCGAAAAAATTAAAACAGGCACCAAAAACAATAGGGGGGCGTCGCGGAGGCGGTGCAAAAACTCCACTGGAATCTGCATTTTCTGCACAAACGAGTTCTACGAAAATGGGCATAAATCCTTCATCCAAAATTAGAATGAGGTGAAACCAAGTGCATTGGAAATATAATTCAATGGGCTTTAATTTAGCAGGTCGTAGGCTACCTAATCCTTTGTGTGCTAAGAGATATGCCCCTTCAACATTGACCCTCCTAAATAGCATTCTTTTTTATTTTTGAATTTCGATACGGTTGCTCTAAAATTCGGGTTAGACCCATGTTCTACTCAATTTGACCCCCTGAACAAGAATATGAAGTCGGATATTCAAAATAATGAATGGATTTTTAGATATATGGAAATTCTGATTTCGGGCACTTCCAAGGCACATTTTCGGGCACTTTTTGGGAGCGTTTCAATATCTCCCCCTTGGGAACATTCGTCCCTGAATGTAAAAGAAGCGGACATGACAAGAGTAATCGTAAACAGATCATCCCCAACAATAATACAACATTACATTTAAAACACCATTTTTAAAATCTCAATATAAGTGTAAAATCATCATAAACTTGCCAACTTAAACATGAATGCATATGAATGGCATAGGAGGCTAAAATGCAAGACTTGAAATCATAAAAAGGACTTGACGTATTATCATAAGCTTGAATATAATGAAAGAGATACAGATATTGCTCCTCTATGTCCACTCTGGCTCCATGAGAAGCACATACGAATAGACCACTCTTCCTAAAGGGCCTAAAAGAATACTACATCAGTATCAATCAACTTCTCCACTCATCCATCCAACACCCCTACTGGGACTTTCTCTTAAGCCAACTTACCCTCCATAACACCCATAACCTCAAAGAACTCTATAACACTAGAGTCACCAACACCTCCCCTCAACATAGAAGCATGAAGAACGAACGAACCATATCTACACCCAAAGACAATTCCCAAACTTTAAGCAATATTTACCAACCTCCCTCTACACTCTATAAGGACTCACAAACCATAAACTCAATTCTCTCCTTACCAAAACAAACCTCACTCCTCACGAGTAAAACTTTCAGATTGACCCAACAAGGCCATTTCTTGCACTTCAAACCATCCAATAGGGGACATACATTGCCTACTATAAGGGCTTGCTATACTCATGAACCTAGGTAGTTCTAACACTTATGTAACCTCTCCAATTTCTCCTCCAAACTCTATAAGGTCCCACAAATCTTAACCCGATTGCCAACCATAAACACATCTAACCCACTTGGTACCATGGACCACCATCTCTCCCTTGGGAGACAACCTCCACTCTACCATTTTCCACCCAAAGCTTCCAACTCTAATAAGGGAAAATCAAGCCCTTGCTTAAACTAGACCTCCTCAACCAAAAATAAGATTTGGAACCACTAAAAACACTACAACTACCATTCTCAACTTCCCTCAACCTAACTTCCAATCTAGCCAACTGAGGGACCCCACTAGTCGCCACCTTATCACCATTACCACAATGCTAAGCTACCCTTATGCACCCTACTTTGAGCGTCAACCACATCACTAGCCTCAATGGGGAACTTAATGCACACTCATATTGTAATCCTTAAGAAGTTCTAACCACTTTCCTATTACCCGCAACTCACAACTATCATAATTAGCAAATAACCTCTCATCTCTCAAGACTAGCAATGCTACCTCAATTGATTCACAAGCTCTATACAAATCAATACTTCATCACTAGAAACACCACAAACATACCAAGGTAGGGTTCTAAGACCCTATTCATGAGCCCTAATAGACACAACCAGTGCATAAGCCAACCAAACAACTCTACGAAATATTCAAAATGATCATTCCTAGCTCAAAAGGGCACTTACGGATGTCACCTACCCTCCTTCACACTTGAGAACAAAACCCGAACCAAAGATCAATCTTAGAGAAAGGACTAACCCATTGTAGTTGACTAAGTAGATCGACCATCCTTACCTATCATATTATAACTTTACGAGTTCTACACTCACTAGAAATATGCTATGCAAGTAGCCCAAACTACCCCAAGACCCATAACATAATAAGCTAAGTCATCATCCCACAAGAATACTTATAACATGAATGTACATACTTTCAAAGAGGCAATAGTCATTTTCCAAATCATTTCAATGCACCATTGGGCTTAAAAGCCAAATACCATTTATAATAATTTGTACTTAGTTTCAAATGCCAAAATCATAATTTCATAGTCATAATACTCATGCATAGGAATAGCCCATTCATATACAAAATGGTGCAAGCACCCAAAATACTTAAAGAGCTAAAATCAAAGATGTATATGTGATCACAATACTATCAAAACCAACCTTCTATTAAAATCATACAATAAAATGAAATTGGCTTACCCATAACACAATTTTTCAAAATAATCTGTGTACATAAATGCATATGCTATGAACAATAAGGAAATGACATGGGTAATTAAGACTTTATTTAAAAATCAACACTTATAATATGAAGTTGAAGTGAAAACATAATTAATACCATAGTTAAATCTACAGTGTAATCTCTCATGCACAAATAATTTCAAAAGGGGAACATGCATACTTATAACTTCATAAACTCAAAGTAAATCCTCATATAACGATTTAAATCACATTAAAATCATCAAATAAACACTACCCATGCATCAATAGAATTTTAGGAATCATAATATTCGAAATCCAAATTTAAATAAGTAAAATCCTTGTAGGTTTTCTTGAAAATATTTTCGGGTCTCCTTGATTGGAAGGGAACAACTATCAACCCTCATACACATGAATCCTACTAGCACCAAGGAATAACACAAGAAATAGCAACTCCCTGACCTATCAAATCAGTCTACTCAAAACGTCGGTCACAATATGGCCCTACTAGGAATTTTAGGTTGAAGGTTTATTATTTTCGAGGAGTAATAATAGAAGAGAACCTACTCATGGTCTCCGGTAATGGACCACTAAACCCAAGAGGCTCCTAATATCCAAGGAAGTCAAGGTCTTAGTTAGCACCTAATCACCTTCGTTTTACTAAGGTCCACCTTAATACCATCAGTCGGTACCACACAACCTAGGAAGGCAACCTCTTACCACCAAAATTCTCATCTCTCCTACTAGCACCCAACCTCCTTCCTTAAACTTGTAGTACTACCCTCAAATGACTCACATGCACTACCTTATTAGGGAATGAACCACATTATCATCACCAAAACCGCCATAAACCTATTAGGGTAAGGACTAGAGATCTTACTCATAAGACATATAGGCATAACTTGTGTACTAGTCAAACCAAAGGACACTATCCCAAAATTCAAAATATCGAAAAGGACATTCAAAGCCTCATCTACCAACAACAACAATTCTACAGACAAAACAACTTAGGTTCAACACCTTCATTTCTCACAAGATGACAAATGCAACCCCTAAGAGACCAATTGTAGCTTAAGTCAAAAATGGACCTACCTCCCTTGCTACCAGTTGACAACCTCCCACTCAAACACACCCTCATTAGGGAGTCCGATTATAACTCGATGGGTCCCGCCCTCTATGAAGACATAACATGCATACGACTATTCCATCCCAAGTATAATATCAAAATCCACCACATCAAATCCAACAAGCCACAAAGCAAGACCTAATGCAATACAAACCTGGATCAACACCTATGAACTTTCTAGCAATAACATGCCCAACCAAGAGAATAGACACCAAAGATCCACACAACCACTTGGGCACACAAGAAGCCCCACCATCAACTAAAAGAATAGAGAACAAATAGTGAAACTCGGATCTATCAAAATCAAAACCTTCTCCTTACTTTCTTTCGTCGTCCTCCCTAAAGCGGCATGATCAACTAAAAGAGCAAAGAACATTCATTAGAGGGGAAAACCCTATCTCATTTCTAAAGAATGACATAGACCATGATGAAGGTACATATTTTCTAAAACGTCTCATAGCCTCCTACTCATAGTTGTGGTGCACAACACAACCATGAATAAGTCTCTAATCAAAGTAGTGTGTTGGACTTCGAGGATCTAGTGCTCTGATCCCATCTTTGTCACGACCCAAGCCTAGGGCCTAGATGTGACTGGATAATGGGGAACCCGAAGGGACACCAAACAAGCCTCATAGCATATTATTACACATCCATTGTCATAGAAGTAATGTAAAACAACATAAAAAAACATAAATAAGGGGAATTGGGACTAAGGGAGAGAGAGAGATTTATTCTTAAATAGTTTGAATATCATAAGTGAGTCAAAGCTTAAGGATAATATATAACATGTCCAACAACACCTCTATCTTTACTACATAGATAAGAGTGGGGCCAAGACAAGCAACCGGGCTCACCCTCATAGTTAATACATACATAAAAGAAAGATAGTCTTGGAACATAGTATAAGAGAATAGTCATTGTTCCAGGAATGGAGGACTCACCAAAGGCTAACTTGAACAATTCGTCTAGCCACAAGAAGAATCAATAGGAGCTCTGATTCTTACATGGTAACATCATGTAGGCATAGAGTATGCGTTAGTACATTCAAATAGGCATAGAGTATGCGTTAGTACATTCAAGTATGTGGGGTGCAATGCAATAATAGATAGGCTTCATAATCAAAATGCATATAACAGACAATAGGCATAGTATAGCAAAATGGCATGTATGTTAAATGCATAAGTAAAACATGCTTAGATAATTCATGCTCATATAGAATATCATATATGTAGAAGAGACCAAACTAAATTTACAATGTACTAACCTCTTGGTAGGTAAGTAGTGTTGCCACCCCATCACCTAGGTGGATGAGTACTAAACCTCATCTAGGTTGTTGATACTGTTGCCCCATCACCAAGGTGGAGAAGTACAAACCCTTCACTAGGTTGATAAGTACTAATCCCCATCTATGTTTGTGATGATGCCAATCCATCACTAGGTGGATCAGTACTAACCCCCATCTAGGTTGGTGATAATACCGCCCTATCACCAAGGTGGAGAAGTACAAACACTTCACTAGGCTATCTGGGTGCTTAGACCCCCCGGATTGGGTATGGTCAAGTTCTATACTTTATATAGGATTCATCATATGCATAAGCCCATTTCATCATTATATCAAACACTTGGGGGGTGTAATGGGGGTAAAAGACCATAAAGTTTAGAGATGAAATCATGTAATAAAATCTGTATTAAAACCATCAATCGACACCTAACAACATCCTCAATACATTCACATCAAAATCCCTCATCAAATCTAACATTAGATCCAAGATTTAGAGCTCAAAACATGTTAAAACAACTATAATTTCATGAACTAATCATTGTGCAGTAAATTTTCTGAATATGCAAGACCACAAGTAAAATCAACTTCAAATCATATGATATTAGTAAAAAGGAGACTTAGGCACTATGGGTGAAAGGACCCAATGGTTCAACACCACATACCTTGACTTTGGAGAACCCCTGAAGAAGATTGAAAATGGAGATTTGAAGCTTGAAAGAGATCCTTGATGAAATCCTTAAGATTGATCTTGAGTTTGGGACTTGAATTTAGGGTGAAATATGAGTGTAAGTGTTTGAGTGAGTATTGGAAAATATTTAGGATGATATGCGGGTGAAATAAGGCTAAGTATATGTATTTTCAAGTGTGGGAACAATTAGGCCTAAGACTTATAAGTCTAGGACCGAAAAAATTAAAACAGGTACCAAAAACAACAGGGGCGCATCGCGAAGGCGATGGGAAAACCCCACTGTAATCTTCGTTTTCTGCACAAATTAGTTCTACGAAAATGGGCATAAATTCTTCATCCAAACTCAGAATAAGGTGAAACCAAGTGCGTTGGAAAGCTAATTCAAAGAGATTTAATTTGGTGGGTCATGAGCCACCCAGTTCTTTGTGTGATAAGAGATATGCCTCTTCAAAGTTGACCCTCCTAAATAGCATTTTTTTGCGATTTTCAGATTTTGATACGATTGCTCTAAAATTCAGGTTAGACTTATCTCCCACTCAATTTGACCCCATGAACAAGAATATGAAGTCGAACTTTTAAAACAACTAATGAACTTTTAGATATATGAAAATTACGATTTCGAGCATATTTTTGGGTACTCTTTGGAGGCATTTCATTGTATGAATGTATAATTGTTCGTGCCTATTGAGTCACTCACCATATGTAATTGAATCAGTGTGTTTGTGAATTGGTGGGTGATGACATAAGTACATGATCTTATTAAAATCATTTATACATGGTCAGAGTTATATGATAAACCATGTTTAAATCACTTTCGATGTGGGTGTATATGTTTGTAGAACATGTTGGGGGTAAGGGTTATAGTACTGAAATCATGTGGGTGCGTATATTCTTGCTTCTATGCTGATAATCTATTTGTTGAAAATGTCTTTTGGGGTCTGTGTGATGGACTTAGAAACTTAGGTGACTAAAGTTTCTGGTTCTCGAGTGGCTTTTACGGCCCGTGGAACAATCCACGAGTCGTAATTGCCTTCGTGCAAAATTCCAAAAAGTTGATATTTCTGAGTTTCCATCAGACAAGACCTTTAACAAGTCTTAGATCACTTTACGCCTCATAGATAGGTCTCGTAGATCCCTACCTAGAATTGTTTACTCACTAAAAATCTCTATGACCCAGTCTATGACTCGTAAACCATTTTACGAGTCGTGCTTGATCTCATAGATTTTTCCAGTGACAAAAATTGTTTGAACCGCTAGTTTATGAAGGCTCGTTACGACTCGAAGTATCTACTACGACCCATAAAGTTGCTTTCGTAAAACCCTTCTGCAACTCAACTCGAATGATTTTTTGCATTCTATTTCCTGATTTGTGAGGCTAACCATGGTTCTTATATCTCTATGTTTTAGGTACTATGGCCCCAAAAGTCAAATGCGCTGAGATTCAGTTTATGAAGAGGAAGCTCAAGGATGAGCCTTCAGATGATGAGCAGACCACTCAACTCATGGTTCACTGGAGGTCCTAGATATCACACCGGATTCGGAGGTTGCTATTTAACAGCTTTACACTAAATTTAACAATATGAAATATCTAAATAAAAAGTTAATATGAAAGATTTGAACAAAATTCATATTGTAATGTCAAAGAATATTAATAGGTCAAACACATACGAAATTTGACAACTTTAGTGTATTGCAATCATATTAAATTGGACAAGAAAGGTAAGTGTTACCTTTTGCCAAGAGTAATTACAAAGAGTAGAATACAATGGAACCATGAACTCGAACTGTGAAGACAAACCTCAAACTCCATCTTTTTTTTATGCTACGTATGATTTTCTTTTTGGGTGTCTTTTTGTAGATTTTTTTCTCTTTTGTTTTTGTCCATAGAGAGAAAAAAAAATAGATGAAGACTTGTGTGAATAGAAAAAGAAAATGTAATATATGTGTGTTGTTGAAGTAAACTTTTTTTTGTCTGTATCCATCTAACTTTTTTTGTCCGTATGTTAATTCGAAAAAATGACTTTTTAATTTTTTCAAAACATTCAATTTAATACTTAATTAATTTAAGCACAAATTAAATTCCCAAAAATTTGAAAGAGTCACCACCTAATTTTAAAGATAATTAAGAAATTAATAAATATTTTAAAAGATCTAACACAGAAATCTTTTAAAATACATCAAAGAAAAATTCAAGTTCAATTTTTACTTTGAGAAGAATTTAATCATTCATAATGATTGCTAACATACGATTGATCGACGATTACGAAATTAACTAGCCTTTAAAGACTTGATTAACTTTGAAAAAAGTTGACTAGTTTTAAAATTAATTAATTTTGAAAAAATTAACTAAATTTGAAAGACTTGACTAAGTTTAAAAATGTTGACTAATTTTAAAGAGTTGACTGAACTTGAAAAAAAATTGACTAACCTAAAGATGACTAAATTTGAAAATGTGCTAATTTTGAAAAGAAAATGATTAAATACTTGACCAATTCTTGAAAAAATTTCGCAAAAATCTAATTTGTAGCCATAATTCAAACGCTAAAGAAAAAATCATTAAAATGAAAGTCAACATAAATGGTAGACATGTTGGGGAAATGAATTAGATTGAAACAACTATAAAAATGAGTCAAAACAATAAATATCACAAATAAGTATAAATAAACATAAAAAGGTAAAATAAAGTAAAGATTGGGCTTGGCAGGCCCAATCTTCTACCTGCCCCATTTTATGAAAATTGGGCCTGCCTTGGCCCTTTGATTTCCTGCTGCAGGTCCTGGATTGAAATTGGGTCTTTGGACTGTTGTATACACTGGACGTATATCAGTGTATACGCAGCAATATTCCCTGTATATGGACTGTAAACAACCCCTTTCCACATCTGTAATGTATACTGCTAGACTCGTGGACTGACTTTTCGCTGCTCAGCAAATGATCGACTCAAGAGTGGAGAAAATTGAGCCCCCGTGGCTCAAACCGAAGTGCCAAAGAAGAGGGAGAGTCAACAATGGACCCATATGCAATTTACAACAAAAGAGAAGAAACCAATTAGTATATGAGAGACCTTTTATGGCAATGCCTCAAAACATAATTTTAATTAAAGATA
>JAOTQJ010007377.1:0-18284 GCA_025642045.1 Solanum sejunctum
TGAAGAATTTTTATATGTTGTGCCTTGTGGACTATCGTAAGACTGTTAAGAGTCTAAAATAAGGTGTATATGATATGTGCACAAGTATGGTTGTTAGAAAATATGATTATAAGTGAAAAAGTTGAAGAAATGTCTTCACGTCGTTAATTAAACGTTTCCTGCCCGGGGATTTAGTTTTTATGATATTGGGCTGCTACGAAGTATTTCATCGCTGTTAATACTACTATTACTACCTAATATACTGTAGGTAAATATTTGAAGGAAACGCAGCCACTCCAAGGTAGTAAAGATGTCATACAACGAGGTATGCAGGGCTACTTTATTTCGTATCATTTGGTATGAAACATAGATCCCTCATTGGTACATAAAGGCATTTACCAAACTCTGACACAACTATTAACTATGTCTCCATCATTTTTTATGTTCATATGTTGCCATATATAATCATCTTCAAATATGCATACATACGTAAACACAAGGTTACATGAATTTTTGTTGCTAAATAAAGTTCATGAGTTATTTCATCCCGTACGCATTTTATTATTTGTGTAACATACTCATTTAATTGTCTTGTATGATTATTTACATGTCACATGTTACATCTACAGTCCTATAGCTCCAATATTATGACTACCAAAAGGATAATCTCAAAGGTAATTCAAAAATAAAGTGCATTGTTTATTGATGGTTGGTAGCCCGAGGGGCGAAAGCATCACTTAGCCAGGGATGATCCTCCCACGGGTGGTAGCCCGAGGGGTTAAGGAAGAACCTAAACAGGGACAATCCCGATATGATTTTACCACTGATCAGCTAGTTACTTGTATTACATGTTGTGCACAGATTATACAGTAAAGATAAAGTAATATAAAAAACATAAAGCATATGATTCCAAAATATAACTAAAGGTGGTCACTTATCCTACACTAGGGCATAGTTTCATTTGAGTTATTACTTCATATACAATATTTTCGGCCTTATATATTTAGTACATTATCTCGTAGTAACGTCCCTTACGGGTAACTTGCATTTTATGCTGCAGGTACAGGTGCTACTAGATCTCCCCAATAGAGTACAGGATATCCAGCTGCTGCTATAAACTCTAGGTTGTTTCGGAGTTTTGTGTGTGTCTAGAGCTTATATGTTTATATAGTACATTTAGTCAAGGCAGGGCCTGTCCCGATCCTTATCAGATACTTTCTCTTATCTAGAGGCTTTGTAAACTAGGTAAATTAAAGTGTGGCCATGTCTCACACCTTAGACACTGTGGCCCCAACGGCCTAACCATATATATTTTTCTTTTGGCTTATTATTACCATTTTCTTTTTTAAAGGAACAATGAAGGTAGATATCCCTCATAATATGTCTAAAAAAATACATAGATATAGTTTGGTTTTCCCGAGCCTTATCGGCAACATGTGCTGGTCTGCCTTAATGAGACTTTAGGGCGTGGCATAAGTGGTATCAGAACGGGTCATCCTAGGGAGTCTACAAAGTCGTGTCTATGTAGAGTCTTATTTATCAATGTGTTGTGCACCACATTTATAAGCAGGAGCCTGCATGGTATTTAGGAGTTGTTACTCTCTTTTCATTTTTTAGATCGTGCTATAGAGCTAAGTATAATAGGTGGATTGTGTCTAACACCTAAATTATTTTGTATAGCGAGCAAGTATGCCAGAAACCAGGAAGAACAAAGGTAAAGGGAAGGCAGTAAAAGTGGTGGCTGGTATACCCAATCATATGAGACAACGAAAAGAGGCTTAAAATGAGTCTCTGTCACGGACATCTCTAACCCCCCCAGTTCCTGATGAATCGGGAAGTAATAAAAAATTCCCCCAGAACCACCTATCAATACTATAGTGTAGGATCTGAGAAATACAGTCTAATTAATGACTTACATAGTTGCTGGCAACGCCAAGGACAGGAAGGTCCAATTATAAGTGCAGGTGGTGCAAATAAGGCAGCTGGCACGAGGATATGTGACTTCCTTAATTTGGACCCTCCATCCTTCACTGGATCTGATTCTAATGAAGATCCCCTAGACTTTATTGATAAGATTCAGCGCACTTTAGATGTTATGCATGTGAATAGTATAGAAATTGTCAAGTTAGTGACATATAGGTTGAAGGGTGTGGCTATATTGTGGTATGAAGCTTGGAAGCAGTCCAAAGGTATAGATGCTCCCCCAACCACTTGGAAAGAGTTCAAAGAGGCATTTCTTGACCATTGCTTGCCATAGAGATCTGAGAGGCCCGTGCAGATCAGTTGTTGAACCTCTATCAAGGGAATATGAGCGTGAGAGAGTATAGCCTCCAATTTAATTCCCTGTCCAGGTATGCTCCTAATGAACACAAGAGTTAGAAAGCGCACAGTCTAAGAGGGCTAGATCTTTAGGATAGTTTACACCATCCCAAGGTGAGCTTAGGCCTCGGTTTTCTAATAGACCACCTAGGCCATCATCCTCCTACTCTATAGCCAGTGATCTACCACAACTTTAGGGGTCTAGGAGGAATCAGTTTGGTTCACGAAGTAAAGGGCAAGGTGCTCGAACAATGGGATATTCAGTAGGACAACAAATGACTCCTAGGAGACCTTGTAACCATTGTGCAAGGAGTCATCCAGGTATATGTCATGTTGGGATAGATGTTTGTTATTGGTGAGGTGCGCCAGGGCACATGATAAAGGATTGCCCGAGGAAGCACATGGGTGATATAGCACAATCTACTGGGTTAGTTGTTGCATTATCATCGTCAGTTCCTTCATTAGGTAGAGGTCAACAAGCACCTATGGGTCATGGTAGAGGAGTTAGAGGGAAAACTAGCTTTAGCAGAGTCCAAAATCGCACCTATGCTCTAGGGAGTCGGCAAAATTTGAAAGCTTTACCTGATGTGGTCATAGGGACATTGTCCATCTTTTCACATAATGTATATGCATTAATTGACCCTGATTCTACACTATCATACATTACAACATTAGTTGCTGGAAAGCTTAAGAGAACACCCAAATTATTTAACACACCATTCGAAGTGTCTACACCAACTGGTGAATCTATTATGGCTAGAAGGGTTTATTATGACTATGTAGTAACTATTTGTGATCGTGACACATTGGCTGACCTTATTGAGCTAGAAATGGTGGAATTTGATATTATAATGGGTATGGATTGGTTAGCTTCTTGCTATGCCACTGTGAATTGGCGAACTAAAAGAGTGTACTTCCACTTTCCAAATGAGGTAGTTCTGGAATGGGAAGGCAATGTTGGGGAACCAAAGGGAAAGTTTATCTCTTATTTTATGGCCAGAAAGATGATATCTAAGGGGTATATATGTTATTTAGTTAGAGTAAGGAATATGGAGGTAGAATTGCCAACTCTTCAATTAGTTCCAGTAGTGAATGAATTTGTTGATGTGTTCCCTGAAGAACTCCCAAGCTTACCTCCAAAACAAGAAGTAGATTTTGGTATTGACTTACTTTCAGGGACGCAACCTATTTCTATCCCTCTATATAGAATGGCCCCAGAGAATTGCATGAATTAAAATACCGGTTAAGAGACTTATTAGAGAAGAGTTTTATAAGACCTAGTGTGTCCCCTTGGGGTGCACCAGTGTTATTTGTACGCAGAAAAGATGGCACCTTGAGAATGTATATTGACTATCAACAATTGAATGGGGTGACAATTAAGAATAAATACCCCCTCCCCAGGACTAATGACTTATTTAATTAGTTACAGGGTGCCAAATGCTTTTCAAAAACTGATTTGAGATCAGGGTATCAACAAGTGAGGGTAAAGGAGGAAGATATACCTAAGATTGCTTTTAGAACACGCTACGGTCACTTTGAATTTCTTGTTATGCCATTTGGGCTAACGAATGCACCAACAATTTTTATGGATCTTATGAATAGGGTATTTAAGCCATTCTAGGATGTGTTCATGATAGTACATATAAATGACATTTTGGTTTACTCAAGATCAGAAGAGGACCACATAAAACAATTACAACAAGTGTTATAGGTTCTTCGTGATTAACAGTTATATCCCAAGTTTTCTAAATGTGAATTTTGGCTAAAATCAGTGGCATTCCTGGGTCATATTGTATTTGAGGAAGGAATAAGGGTTGATTCACAAAAGATAGAGGCTGTGAGAGATTGACCAAGACCAACGACACCCATGGAAGTTTGAAGCTTTCTAGTTTTGGCAGGTTATTACAGGAGGTTTGTTAAAGATTTTTCTTCTATTTCAGCACCCCTAACAAAATTGACACATAAGGCAACTAAGTTCTAATGGAATGATGCGTATGAAGGGAGCTTCCAAGAACTAAAAGATAAGCTAACTTCTGCACCTTTGCTAGTACTTCCAGAAGGATCTGAGGGGTATGCAGGGCATTATGATGCTTCAGGAGTTGGCTTGGAGTGTGTACTAACACAACATGGTAGGATAATTGCTTATGCATCTAAACAACTACGACCACATGAGAAACATTATCCAACTCATGATCTTGAGCTAGCAATAATTGTATTTGCTTTAGAAATATGGAGCCACTATTTGTATGGGGTTCATGTTGACATATATACTGATCATAAGAGCTTGCAATATATCTTTAAGCTGAAAGACCTAAACTTAAGACAACGGAGATGGGTGGAGCTAATAAAGGATTATGATGTTGATATACTATATTATCCGGGAAAAGCAAATGTGGTAGCCGATGCTTTAAGTTATAAGGCAATCGTGAATACTGGTGATCAGGCTGTGGTGAGTCAAAGAGTGGCTAAGGATTTACGACAACTAGCTAATTTGGGAGTTCTCCTTCTTGAAACTCCAAAGGAAGGGGTTATTGTGCATAATGCAGCTGCATCTTTATTAGTAATAAAGGTGAAAGAAAAACAGTTTGAAGATCCTGTTCTACGACAACTTAAGGAAAAGGTGAGTCAGGGTATGATAAAGGGCCTTGACCTTACACAAAATAGAGTACTTTACTGCCAAAATAGATTATGTGTGCCTAATATTAATGGGTCAAGAAAGAGAATAATAAAAAAAGCCCATCATTCCCGATATTCCATCTATCCGGGATAAACTAAGATGTACCATGACCTGATGGGAATATTTTGGTGAGGAGGCATAAAAAAGGACCTTGCAAAATTTGTGGCTCAATGTCCAAATTACCAACAGATGAAAGTAGAACACCAAAAGCCAGGAGGTTAGATGCAATGTATAAAGCTTCCCACATGGAAGTGGGATATGATCAACATGGATTTTGTTACCGATTTACCTCGCTCATTTCAGATGTTTGACTCCATATGGGTAATATTTGATAGACTCACTAAGTCAGCATACTTCTTTACCTATTAGGAGTGATTATATAGCTGAAGAGTATGCCAAACTATACCTCAAAGAGATAGTCGGCTACATAGAGTCCCAATCTCCATTATATTTGACCGAGGAGCTTAATTCACTGTGAAGTTTTGGAAGTCCTTCCAAAGGAGTTTAGGGACACAAGTAAATTTGAGTACAACATTCCACCCTTAAATAGACGGTCAAGCAAAACACACCATTTAGACACTTGAAGATATGTTACGAGCTTGTTCATTGGAGTTTAAAGGTAGTTGGGTGGGCCATTTGCCACTTATTAAATTTGCCTATAATAATAGCTACCACTCAAGTATCAAGATGGCACCTTATGAAGCTTTGTATGAAAGAAAGTGTAGGTCGCCAATTGGATGGTTTGAAGTGGGAGAAACCACCTTGCATAGGGCTATATAAAATTACTAAGAAGTTTAAGTAAGTTGCATATGAACTAGAGTTACCCCAAGAGCTTTCAATGGTTCATCCAGTTTTTCATGTCTCAATGCTTCGAAAATGTATAGGTGACCTATCCCGTATAACTCATATTGAGGATGTGCAGATTGCAAAAGATCTTACTTATGAAGAGGTACTTATTGCTATTCTAGATCATCAATTTAAGAAGCTAAGGAATAAAGAGGTAGCTTCAGTAAAAGTACTTTGGAGAAACTAGCAAGCAGAAGAAATAACACGGGAGGCCTAGGACACAATGAGATCAAAATACCCTTACTTATTTGAAGCTATAGAGGAAGTCCAACATGTAGAATTGGAACACTAATAGGTACGCATGATTGAATACTTAGTAGGTTGTCAAAGGTTTGTTTAAATAATGGTTTATACATGGTTAAGCTATCCAAGTGTGCTGATATTCGAGGATGAATGTTCCTAAGGGGGGAGGATGTAACACCCCACATTTTACATGTACTAATTCTCTGTAAACGAAACATGATATGACTTTTCAAATTAGCGTCAATTTTTAAAATGTGCTTGAATCTCGTGTTAATGGACGATATGTGCGTCTAACGCTTAACAGGGTCAAGTGTATATATGTTTTGTGTTAAATTGAGGAGATCACAGCCCTAAATAAAGTGAGAGAGTTGAGGAAATTATAGGACTTAATAATCTAGTAGGTGATTCACCTACTTTCTTAGCTTAAAATTGCTAGCTAAACGGAGACAAGACTCGACGTCGAATTTGTCCAAGTCCGATTATGAATAAAGTCTATGCTAAGGGGGTAAATTTAGCCCATGTTTTAGCATCATAAATGTATCTTGTTTTCAATTTGGGGATCATATGAAATGGGACCAAGCCCATCCCAGTTCATTTTAATTTGGCCCAAAGTAATTAAAGGAAACGAAGAAGAATTGGGAGCAAAAGGCCTATTAAGTTGGAGACCTATTTGGGCCTAAGTCTAAGGGATAAGATACTGCATCACAAATATAGTGATAGGTGTCATTATCTGGTCAAACGTACAAGAGAATATTTAGCCAAAAGAGTCTTTAAAAATGGATCAGAAGTAGCCCCTAAAGTCATTCCACTTGAAATAATTTTTCAGCTTTCCTAAAGACTCTTGTCTTCTATCTATTTCACTTTACCAAGCTGTAAATACAATCCTCTAAGGCTCTTAAAGGAAAACCTAAATCTTTAAGGCAAAGGTAAGCAATTATAGTTATGTATTTAGTATGGTTTCTTCATGAAAAACAAGAAGTAT
Source organism: Solanum sejunctum (assembly GCA_025642045.1). Lineage (NCBI taxonomy): Eukaryota > Viridiplantae > Streptophyta > Magnoliopsida > Solanales > Solanaceae > Solanum > Solanum sejunctum. The sequence continues at coordinate 7,047 of JAOTQJ010007377.1, forward strand.
ATGTTAGTATGTTGTGTTAGAAATTCTGGACAGCTTGTGTCCTAAGGATTGTTCCGAATTTTTCTTGTTGGTCAAGAGGATTTTCTCTTCTTGGTTGGTTGTATTATGAAGTAAGACTTATCTTGTTAGCAAGGGATAGTTTTTTAGTCATGTAATTAAGCTGCTACCTTTACAGCCTGCAAAGATGAATTGATGTACAATGTTGTAATTGTACTCTTCAAAGAAATTTGTGAGTTGATAATTGTAATATGTTGTTCCATGACCTTCCCCTGCTTTGGGATTATTTGTGGACTAACTTAAGACTGGGTTTATGTGGTAAAAAACATTGGATACAATTTAGGTAACGTTAAAACAGATTCGAGATTGTTAATTTCAAAGTGTGGAGAAGGGATGTAGTGTTATACTGCCTGTTTGTATGTTATGAAGAATTGTTATGTGTTGTGCCTTGTGGGCTATTGTAAGGTGATCTCTTATCCTACACCAGTGCATAGTTTCATTTGAGTTGTTACTTCATATACAGTATTTTCGTCCTTATATATTCAGTACATTATCTCGTACTGACATCCCTTACGGGGGACCTACATTTTATGCTGCAGATATAGGTGCTAGTAGATCTCCCCAGTAGAGTACAGAACATCTAACTACTGCTACAAGCTCCAGGTTATTTCGGAGCTTTGTGTGTGTCTAAAGCTTATATGTTTGTATTGTACAGTTAGTCGTGGCGGGGCCTGTCCTGACCCTTGTCAGATACTTTCTCTTATCTAAAGGCTTTGTAGACTATTTAAATTAAAGTGTGGCCATGTCTCGTCCCTTAGACACTGTGGCTCTAATGGCTTTTCTTTTGGATTGTTATTACTGTTTTCTTTTTTAAAGGCACAATGAAAGTAGAAATCCCTCATAATATGTCTAAAAGAAATGCATAGATATAGTTTGGTTCTCCCAAGCCTTGTCGACAATGGGTGCCAGTCCGCCTTAATGAGACTTTGAGGAGTGACAACATGCCTCAAGAGGAAGTGTCTCGAGGCATTGCAGGCTTCAAGTAGAGTAGATATAATACAAAATATCTACATGTCAATGCCACATTATAATTGTGAAATGTACATGTCAATGCCGCAATATAAGTGTGAGTTATGTGCATACCAATGCAACAATGTAGTATAAGATATATACATACCAATGCAACTAGTCAATATAGGATATGTGCATACCACTACTCCCTTGAAATATGTAGCTAGGCAATTTTTAGTTCCTTATTTTTATTTTTCAAGGAAAGGGGAAAGTATTGACATAAATTATTAATTTTATTCTGATGATAGGTTTGGATACATTCCACCTTTCAATTTATGAGTGTTGTTTCACTTTTTCCTTTCTTTTACTTCGTCTTCACACTCACATTTCTAACCTGAAATATCATCAAAAATTAGATGAAAAAGAAGACAAGAAAAATGAAGTTCAATGCTTTTTATGTATCAAACTTCTTAGCATATTACTCTTACACAAGTATAAGTTCTATAATAAGACATATAATGATAATTGGATATAATGCAATAACCTCATAAATGCTAGGTCAAGTATATCAAGTAATACAATAATACCATCAACAAATCTCTCATCATCACCCTATCATCTATAATCTAACTGTCAAAGAAGTCGAACTCCACAAGTTCTTAAGATAGTCTCATAAGCCTATAATACATAAAAAAAAAACATCCTCAATTTATCTCTTAACTCCCCAAATAGTCTCACAAGTCTCATATTATCACAATACATTCCAAAACATCTCAAGTACCATATTATCATAATAATAGCCAAAACTATCTCGATTCTCTATTTATCTTAGGTTATTAATAGGATTTCCATTTAATAATTTTTTGACATAACCGGTATCATCTTTTCACAAAATTATATCATACCATGATATTGACTCATAAATAAAATGTAAATCTTATAATTATCATATGAACATGTCCATAACTTAAATTCAGTCCCAAAAAATTAGCTGAACCTACCTCATTACCGAAACACCACTCAGACAAGTTTTATATTAACTCAAGTCTGATCCTCAAACTGATCAATCACTATCAATATCATACTATGCACCAGGAGGTGCATTTTGATACCTATATTGACATATATTAGGCATAGGGATAAAATGATCAAAATTAGGGAAAAAATTTAAAGTTTCTGAATTTGAAAATTGACTTCAAAATCAGGTTCTACACAAAAATAAAGTTTGTGGGTGAAAATCCCACTGACATCGAGTTCAAATCCAAAGAGAAATTATCATTTAAATTTTCAAGATCATAGACCAAAAATCAACAATATTGGACATTCCAAACCATAAAATTCAAGATAAAATTAAAATAAAAACCATAAACATTAATCAAGACAATGTTAGAAACACTTACCCAAAAGATTTCTCCAAAAATTCTCTTCAAAAATCACCTATCAAAGCTTGAAATATTGAAAATGGAGTAAAAATGGTGATTTTATGTCTTTAAAATTAAATCAGATAAAATTACTCAAGGATCTTGGATAATTATCCCCGAACATAGAGAAGAAAGCAAATTATATCTCCATAAATGCGGAGAAGAAAATGGGGTTGCACTAGATGCTTCACACCAGTAAATGCAAAATCTCGAAATACACCCCCGGGCTTGATTCAAAACCATACAAACTAAACATGTATCTACACCAAAAAAGGTGGTTCAGACTCAACTGAATAATCAAAATTTGCTTTCGAGGCCTCCATGACATATTTAGCAATGTAAGTCAAATAAGCTAGCTTAAAACTCAAAATACCAAAATTTTCCTCGGCAACTACAAACATTATAACGAGATCATTTCTAGCATTAGTTTCATATTCGAAACTATTGGAACTATCTAAATGCCGATCTGAGCTTTCGAACTCCGAATGTTAACCAAATTCAAATTTTAATATCAAAAATGACTAAAATCATAACTTTGGGCCTAAAAATCTCATTTTAACTTTGAGTTAAGTTTGGTAACTTCTATAGTTCAATTTTGACGTTCCACAGCTAATGGAATAGACAAATCTCCAATTCGACACTCAAAACTCAGAATGATCTAAAAACTTACTTTTTCAACAACATAAATTTTTAACAAGATCAAAACTAATGTTTTAAACTTTTAAAACATGGGATTTCAATTCCAACCGTTCAACTAGTTCAAAATAGGCCCAAAGAAACATGATGCCGGACTGCACGATATTGGTTACTAGTATCTTGGGTTGTTATGACATAGATTGGGCTCACGTGATTGCAGAGTAGATTGATGAGACGGACGTGAAGAGGTCCACATCTATGCCCTTCTCTTGTTAATATACCGACTCAATATAGTGGTGGGAATGAAGATCCTTCATCACTTGGACTCTCTGATCGAGGTTCAGAGGACAATGGATGCTAGCCTGATAAAGGCTAGTGAAAATTAAGTGGCCCTCAGGTGACCACCACACCCTTCAATCCAGATGCCAGAGATGTTCTCCATAGTGCCACTGTCTGAGCCTCCATTTTCTTTCACCATTGTTGTTCCTACTACTGAGGGCCTTCTACTGACCGACGTTGATATAGAGAGGGGGCATACTACTAATACTATTGTATTAGAGGTTGTGCTCACACAGTCAACACTATTGGCATGATATACATATGAATGATATTTATTCAGGCCCTAGAACAAATCCAGGCCCGCACCGAGACCTAGTTGACTCAGTTGCTATAGCAGATTCATCCTTGGTTTACCAGACCATCACATAGGCTAAGGCATGGATGCAGATACACTGTATGGCTACTATTTAGGAGAGACTTGCACCAGTACACAATCACATTGATGCATTTGAGAGGCGAGGAGAGTAGAGCCTGAACTCAGCATATCCTACAAATTTGACAAATATTCTAATGGAGATCTGGCATCTTCACTCTAAGATGAGGGTAGTAATAGCAGCACCATTTGTGTTTCCATTGACTTATCCCACTGATGTGATTGCTGAGTTATTCGCCCCTGAGTATACACCACTCCCTTCCCTCAGGAAGCAGCCCCGCATTGATAATCCAAAAGCCACGAGGCGAGAGACAGGGATGACAGAGGAGGAGAAGTTTGAGATTGCATGACTATGCTTTATGTAGGATGAGAAGGCCTAGCAAACACGCGAGATGGAAAGGATGAGGTGTGTTAGAGCTTTTGGACATGCTGCCACTTTTAAGAAGACCACCCGACAGGTTGAGTGTGGTCAAACTCAGCCAGTGACTAGTGCTTAGGCACCTAAGTATGTTTTCTTACCCTAAAAAAGATTCTATCATATCTTGTGTATTGAGGATAGTGCAAACCTTTGCGATGGAGTGTGGGTAGTTATAGGCCTTAGTGAAGTGTGAGTAACTATGGACAATAACTATCCTAAATTTTGAGTCTGAGGAATTTTCTTGCATGTACTTTTTCCCTAAGGACATTTATTTTTTGTTGAACCGACATGTTGAGGATGTGTAGGTAGTATTAGTAGAATATAGTACTAAAGTCTATGGCATATGTTAGTGTTTATATGAAAAATGATATCCATCAAAAAATTTTAAGTTAGTCTTGATAACAACCATACAATATTGATTGATTGGCAGTGCTTATTCTGATAAATGAGACTTAATTATGATGAAAAACTTGATTTGAGAGTCTGTATTGATAGTGCAATCAGTGTCATGTATGTGTATCAGATCTTTCTTTGCTTAATTCATATATTGTGCTTTAATTCAAAACTTGCTCTATTACTCTGACTTAGACTGTAGGTTAGTTGGTTAGGAAAGGATCATAGGCAATTGGCCATATTAGTCGACTTAGCCTAAATGACGAACTAATGTTTGAGCCTTGCATATACCCTTCTCTTTGTAAAAATATAAGTTACCTAGCCTTGTTGAATGTGAAATCCAGAAATTAACCCTAGTCCTTCCTTGAATATTGTGTACCTTGATTGAGGTAAAAATCTTAAGTTGAAGGTGCCTACTAAAAGTGACCCTAGTTCATATTGGATATTGTGCACCTCTACTAAGGCGAAAAACCTAAGTTGAGGGTGGTTGGTATAAGGGTAATCACATAAAATTGGGTGGAAGTTAGTGATACAGGAAAAAGGGAGAAAAATATGTTGTGGGTGAAAAAAATTGAATAAATGCCTATATAATGAGCAAATTAGAAAAATAATGTGAAAATAGAAGGCAATGAGCTAAAAATGAGAGTAAGACACTCAGAAAAACTTAAAATAGGAGAAAGGGAGAATGAGTTAAAAAATGACAGTGTTGATAGTGCAAAAGTGTAGAACAATGCAGTGTCATAGAGGGCCGTTAGTCACTATGTTCCCAAAACATCATGCCTAAGCCCCAGAACCTATGTTACAAGCCAAGAAAGTCCTACAGTGATCCTAGTCCAAGTAGCCGATGGTCATAGTTGTGAGTATAGGGGAAAACATATGGTATTGAGCATGATATTTGCATATCTGTTGTGAGTGTGAGTGGCTTTGGTTAGTCCTAAGCATTGAATCTGAAAATACTTTTATGTGTGGGATATGAGACTTCTTTTTGTGTGGTTACGTATATTGCATTATTGATTTTAGGCTATTTCAGTGATTGTTGCTTATTTATAGTTACCTTACTCGTCGTAGTTTCACTATCACATGTATTGATCTGCATTGGTTTGTTTGATAGCTATCTGGTATGCGTTGATGAGTTGTGTTGGTATCTCTTCTTGATTTTTAGGTTTTGTGTGCCATTATATTGATATTAGTGTGTTACTCTCTTGCTTATGTAGATTGAGTCCATTTCTTGAGGACAAGCAATAATTTTAAGTTGAGGGTGTCGATGTGCTAGTGATTTTAGCCCTTATAAAAAGAAAATGAACTATCAAAATACAACACTTTTGATGCTTAAAACTTGGAATTTTGTGTGTTGTCAAAATAATGTTAGTGGGTTTGATGTGTTTTTATGTTTGCTTTTCAAGATTATAAGATTTGGCAAGCTTTCGGGCCAGGTGTTGCAGTTGCTAAATTTTTGCTAATGTACGAAGCACTCTATGGGCTGCAGAAACTTCCATGAGCCATAGAGTGGGTTCAGTAGTTGAGATACACTAAAGGGCCTTTTTTTGAAGTTGCATCCATGACTGTTAGATGAGCTATGGAATTTTGTACGAGTCATGGATGATGTTTCATGCTTTGAGGATCAGATTTTGGGATTTTCTGAAAAGTCATCAGATGAAACCCTATATGAGATGTAAGTCTGAATACGACCCATAGGAAAGTCTTGTAGAAATGCTACCCAGTTTTGAAGAATGAAGATTATGAAGCCCCAGTATGGGCCATATAACTTGGTTTGACCCATAACCCTGTCTGTCTGTATTGCCTGTCGAATCTAGTTTTCCTATCTTATTTTGGACTTATATTTTAGTTGTTATAAATATATTTTTAGTTTATTTTCAGGAGGGAACGAAGGAGAACAACTAGAAATAAGGAGAGAAGTGCATAGAAAAACTTGGAACATAACTTTGTGATTTTAATCAATACTTTATGATTTCTTGTGAAGTGTTTGAGATTTTTTATTCTTAAATTCATCTTTGTAAGTTCTAAACCATGTTATTCCATATCATGATTCTTGCATCTACAATGATTATGCATAGCTAAATATACAACTAGAGTTGTGGGAACCATGAAGAACTAACAAGGTAAAATCAGATAATTCATAATTCTTGAAAATTCTATGCATGTATTAATTAATTCTCTTTATTTCATTTTAAATGCTTTTTAATAATGGCCAACATTAAAACTCACCTAGTTGTCACAAGAAAAGATATTAATTAATATGATTTAATTGATTTCTTCTCATCCAATCAACCAAACTAGATCAAGGGGAGGTCATACTGGGATAATCCTTAAGAGTTAGTAATGTCACACTGTGGGGATGGATTAAACCATATAGTAAAATCACCTCTCGCCTGGATCAAAGGGTTTGGTAAACGTAACTTACCATTTTGTATGCAACACACTAGAAAAGATTACGGTTATCTGATATATGGTAATTCTTGGAAAGTTTATGCATGTATTAATTAATTCTCTTCATTTCATTTTAAATGCTTTTTAAAAATGGCCAACATTAGAATCACCTAGTTGTCATAAGATGGATTAAACTATATAGTAAAATCACCTCTCGCCTGGATCAAAGGGTTTGGTAAACTTAACTTACCATTTTGTATGCAACATACTAGAAAAGATTACGGCTATGCCACTTTCCCCATTCTTTTCACCACATTATTAGGTCCAACATATCTAGGATTCAATTTCCCTTTCTTACCGAGCCGGAGCACATAATTCATTGGAGACAACTTCAAGTAGATCCAATCACCAACTTAGAACTCAAGTTCCTACATCAGAGTAGGACTTTTGTCGGTTTTAGGATTTTTGTAATTTTTCCCTAATGCTTTTAATAATTTTCTTCATGGAATTCATCACCAAGTCTGGTCCTATTAATGCCACCTCACCGATTATGAAGCACACAATAGGCGATCTATATAGTCTACCATACAACGCCTCAAATATTATCATCCTAATACTTGCATGAAAGCTATTGTGGTAGGCAAACATGATAAGTGCCAACTGTTCATCCTAACTCCCCTAAAATTCCAACGCACAAGTTCTCAATGTATGTTCCAATGTCTGACTAGTCCTTTCAGCTTGCCCGTCATCTTAGGGATGGAAAACAGTACTCAACTTCACCCTAGTGCCAAGTCCTATTTGAAAAGATTTCCAATTATAATAAGTGGATTATACTCCAAGATATAATATAATGGACAATGGAATCCCATGCAACCTCACCAACTCTCTAATATATAGGCGGGCATAATCCTTGGTACTAAATGCAGTCTTGATCGATATAAAATGAGACGACTTCATCATGCGGTCAACTATCACCCATATGAAGTAAAAATGCTTTTTGGTCTTTGGCAACCCAACTAAGAAGTCCATGTTGATCCCTTTTCACTTCCAAGTATTAATATCAATGTCTTATGCCAGGCCACCCATTGGCACACTCGAACACAAATTAAGCAATATCCTCCATTCCATTCCACCAATAAATCTCCCTTAAGTCTCTATACATATTAGTAGTACTGGGATAAATAGAGTATGAAAATTTATGGGCTTCTTGCATGATCAATGTCTCCAAGTCACTATCATTTGCACACAAAACCTCCCTTGATATCGAAGTACACCATCTCCCCCTCATTAAAAGAGTTCTACCTTTTCATCTTTTATTGAGGTTCTTAACTCAACCAAGGTAGGAACAAGATCTTGCTTAGACTTAAACTATTGTACCACCACTCCCAGACTTACTCACTTTTACTTAAAGTCTAGCAAACCTATTAATATCTTTAGCCAACTCCCTTTTTCCATCATCTTATATATGAGACATACTACCCACAGAAATTCTACTAAGGGCATCAGCTACCACATTGGCCTTTCTGGGGTGGTACTTGACACTTATAGCATAATCCTTGAGTAGCTCTAACCACCTCTATTGCCTCAAGTTAAAACCCTTTTGGGTGAACACGTGTTAGTGACTCTTGTGATTGGTGAAAACATCCACATGAACTCTATAAAAGTAGTGTCACCAAATCTTCAAGGCAAACATCACTACTACAAGCTCAAGGTCATGAGTCAGGTAATTCTTCTCATGAACTTTCAACTTCCTTGAAGCATAGGCAATCACTTTATCGTTTTGTATAAACACACAACCCACCCAATCCTTGATGCATTATAATACATAACGAACCTAGCATTCCCTTCTAGCAATGTCAATTTGGGGGCTGAAGTAAATTGATCCTTTAAAGTTTGGAAACTCCTCTCACATTCATCCGTCCACACAAACTTAGACTGCTTTGGAGTTAGCTTAGTAAGTGGAGACAAAATAATGGAGAAGTCTTGTCGAAACCATCTATAATAATTGGCTAGACCCTAGAAACTTCTTATGTCGGTAGGAGTCAATGGCCTTGGCCAGTTCCTCACCACTTCTGTCTTCTTAGTATAAACATTGATGCCCTCTCTAGACACTACAAGCCTAAGGAAAGCAGCCTCATCTAGTAAAAACTAACACTTGTCAAACTTTGCATAGAGCTTTTATTCCCTAAGATTTGCAATACGACCCTCAAGTGTTCCCTATCCACTTGCTCACCTAGGGAGTAGAGAACGATGTCATCAATAAACACCATAATGTACATGATGAGATAAGCCTTGAAGACTCTACTTATGAGGTCCATAAATATCACCATTGCATTAGTGAAGCCAAATAACATCACCACGAACTCAAAATGATCATACCTAGTGTGAAAAACCGTCTTAAAGATGTCACTTTCTCTCGCCCTCAACTAGTGATAATCGACTCTCAAATGAATTTTGGAGAAATGAGTAGCCCCATCTAGTTTATCAACCAAATCATCTACCCTTGGGAGGGAATACTTATTCTTTATGGTGAGCTTATTGAGTTATCGATAGTCAATGCACAAATGGAGTGACCTATCCTTCTTCCTTACAAATGACACTAGGCACCCCATAAAGACAGACTAGGTCTAATGAAACCCTTTTCTAACAAATCGTTCAGTTGATCCTTTAAATCTTTCAACTCTATGGGAGCCATTCTATAAGAAAGGGTTGAGATAAGCTGAGTATTGAGTACGAGGTCTATACCAAAGTCTATCTGCCATTGGGATGAACACTTGGTAACTCATCTAGGAAGACATTAGGAAACTCATTTACAATGGAGACCGACTCAAGTGAAGGAACTTTTTGGAACAAACATCTTTGACCCTCACTAAGTGGTAGATGCATCCCTTGGAAATCATTCTATGGGCCTTTATGAAAGAAATAAACCGACCCCTACATAAAGAGTTGCTACCCTCCCATTCAAGAATTGGCTCATTAGGGAATTAGAATTTAACCCTACTAGTTATATGGTCAATAAAAGCATAAGAAATATGTAACCAATCCATCCACAAAAGCACATCGAAGTCTACTATGGGAAGCTTAACTAAGTCGCATGGAATCACTTTATCAATATAGAAATGGGACAACTTCTATAGATATTTTGGGCTAGGATGGACTCACATATTGGGTTACTCACCTCAGAAGGATCATGGATTACTTCGGGACATGCATGAAACTTATATGCAAAGAATAGTGTAACAAAATACAAATTTTCACCTAGACCTAAAAATGCATATGCACCATAATAAAAAAATCTTAACATATCATAAACCACATCTGGAGCTTCTTCGACCTCTTAGCGACCATGAAGAGCATAGAACTTGTTAGTCCTTTGGGTGCTTTAACTTGTCCCCTTTGGCCTTGGGACCTTGTGCCTCCAGTCCTACAATCCTTAACATGGTGGTTGGTCTTCCCACTAGTGAGGCAAACATTTGACTTGGCTAGATATTCCCTTTGTGAGGCTTCCCATACTTAGAGAAATTTGGGATTTGGGGCTTAGGAGCCACCCCTTTTTCATTCCATGCAAGAGGAGTGTTGGTGAATCCTTGCCCAATTTGCTTTTGGCCACCTTAAAATTTGTGAATACTGATGTCGCCCAAGTGACACCTCCTTTTTGAAAGATAAAGCAATTACTGTCAGGAAATAAAACCTAACAAAGGTTAGGGTCGAACCCACAGGGAATATGTAGACTCAAGAGATTTCACCAATTTATAATTCGAATAATTAATCAACTTACTTCCCCAAAGGGGGGAGGTTTACAATAATCAATGAAAAATATAAGTAAACTAACTATCATAAGAGAGAAGTCAATAATGGAGAGAAACTAGGCTATTGTGTTCCCCATGATTCCCCAACTTAGTATCATTGGATAACCTAATTCTTGTCTAGTGTATATGTCACGCCCTAAAGTCCTGTTAGGGTAGATCAACACCTATTGCCGATAAGGCTTGGGAGAACCAAACTATATCTATGCGCTTTTAGACATATTATGAGGGATTTCTACAGTCAACATGCCATTATGCTAGTAAACAGTAATAATAAGCCCCAAAAAAATGCATATGGCTAGGCCATTGAGGCCACAGTGTCTAAGGTACGAGACATAACTATACTTTAGTTTATATAGTCTACAAAGCCTCTAGAGAAGAGAAAGTATCAAACAAGGGTCGGGACAGGCCCTGCCTCAATAACTATACAATACAAACATATAAACTTTAGACATA
>JAOTQJ010007416.1:2500-18281 GCA_025642045.1 Solanum sejunctum
ATGACATGAAATGTCATGACATAATATTTATGATATGGCTTTAAGCCCCATAGGTATGTATACACCACTATGTACAAGGATGAATGAGTTATTCTTATGCATGAAAGTATGAAATAAAGTATGATTTTGCCTTTGAGCCCAAGCATGTATGATTATGATTTGATTTGGATTTTAAGCCAGTATGAATGATTATGAAGTATGCTTTGGCTCTCAAACCCAAGTATACCTGATTATAATTTAAAAAGACTCATGCTCCTTTCTCAATCATGTATATTTATATGCATTCTGATGAGATGATGACTTAGCACCAAATGAGATTAGTGGTGGGGGACTATCTCCAAGGGTCCTTGTATAATGCCTACCTCTTTATAGCAATGTGCCATCGTAGGTTCATATGTATTCCCCTTTAAGGGATGATTGTGATGATATATGTATGTACCACCACTTTCTGCAATGGGCAAGGCCCATAAGGTGAGGTATGATCTACCTTTGGCAAGTAGATCACTCTTTCTTTGGTGTAGAGGTAACTTCGGGATTCCATGTAAAAGCTTACGTGGTCTTATATGTCGATTGAGGTCCCATTCTCACTATGTTTATGTATTATAAAAATTCATGCATCATGGTTTTTAATGCATATTGATATGGAATTCTTTCCTCTCTCTCTCTCTCTCTCTCTCTATATATATATATATATATATATATATATATATATGCTTGTCATCTAATATTAAAATGCAGGCTATCATGTTCTTATGCATTGCATGCCCACATACTTAGTACATTCAACGTACTAACACAAATTTTTGCCTATATGATCTAACCATATAGGGATTAGTGACTTTCCTGATCCACCTCTTTACGACTAGATTCAATTTGCGAAAGTTTGCTTATGATGAGTCCTTTGTTCCAACGACAATACCCATATTCTCGATGAAAGTCCTAAGTCCTTACTTCCCCATAGAGTGTGTCCGATGATCCTTTCCCCTTAGACTTGTTGAATTTATGTGATGGTAATTCTATGCCCTTACTCCCATAGATTGCATCCGATTTTTCCTACCCCTTATTATTGATTGTCAATGTTTATTCCACGCTTCCTAACCCGTGATGTGCTTAGGTATGATATGAGGCTTATTTGAGGACTTTCAGATTTCAATTCGCTATGTTACACCTAGGCCTTAAGCTTGGATCATTAAAAGCTTGGTGTCAGAGCACTAAGGTTTTGAAACGATACTTGGAGTCTAACATGCTGCATCAAGTAGAGTCTTATTCATGAATGTGAGGTGTACCACATCTATGGGTTGAAGGCTATAAGGCATTTTAAGAAATGTCTTACTTCTTATTGTTAATGTCATGCCATGGAATGTGTATTGAGGTTTCATAACTCTGACAAATGTCTTTGATTCCCTTATAGAAGATGCCTCCCAGAAAAGCCCCTCAACTTAGATAGGCTTTAGTTAATAAGGACCATGTTCCTCAAGAGCCCATGGGGGAGCTAGTTACTCAAGATGAGTTTCGGACTACTTTTACCATTCTAGCTCAAGGTGTGAGTAACCAAGTTTGACAGGCCATTCCTCTTCCCCATGTCCCCATCACAACTACTAGGGTGAGAGACTTTACTTAAATGAACCCTATGGAATTCTATGATTCAAAAGTTAATGAGGATGCCCAAGTGTTCATTGATAAGATTTCTAAGGTGTTGGCTATTATACTACTGTCTTCAGAAAAGAAAGTTAAGTTAGCTGCTTATCAGTTGAAGGGAATGGCCCAAGGGTGGTACATTCAATAGTTGACTGAAAGAGTAAGGGATGACAGAGTTGGTTGAAAAGAGTTCAAGTTTGCATCCTAGATCGTTTCTTTCCTATTGAACTCAGGGATTCCAAATTGACTAAACCTATAAACCTCAAACAAGGTAAAATAAGTGTGAGGGAATATACCCTCAAGTTTACAAATCTCTCAAAGTATGCTCCTATAATAGTAGCTGACCCCCGTGCTAGAATGCGTGAATTTATCTTTGGGATTTTTGACTTGGTTATGAGGGACGGTTGTATGGTTATGCTTATTCGGGAGATGGACATTTCTAGACTTATGACATATGCTGAAAAGATTGAAGGGGAGAAGTTAAAGAGTGAAGGATGAAGGATTAGAAAAGAGCCCGATATGATGGTGGATTTACAAAATCTATAAAGGCCAAGGCTCAAATCCAAGGGTTGACAATCATAGAATGCCTCCTCTTAAGGAACATATTGAAGGTTTACCAATGCGTCCTAGGTGTGACAGTTATGGAAAGAATCACCCGAATAGATACTTGAGCGATATGGGTGCTTGCTATGGGTATGGTAAGATCGTCTATAAGCTTGTTGATTGTCCTAGTGATCCAAAGAAGGTCCAAATGGTTTCAGGTGGTCAAGGTCAACCAAAGGCTCAATAAGGTGGTTTTCCTTGGAATAACATATTTCCATGCCTTCTATGCTACGTAAAAGGTGGAGGAGACTCCTGATGTGGTGACTGCTATGTTAAAAGTTTTGATTTTGATGCATATACTTTGCTTGATGCAAGTGCCAATTTATCTTTTTGTGACACCTCTCTTGGCTGTTAAGTTTGGTTTGAGTCTTGAAATTTTAAGGGAGCCATACTTAGTCTACACTCTCATGGGTGAGTCTATTGTTGCTTAAAAAGTATATTATGGTTGTCCTATTTTAGTCTTGCATAAGGTCCTTTCATGTGATCTTGTAGAACATGATATGTTTGATTCTGATATTATTCTTGGGATAGATTGGTTGCATGCTTCTTATGCCTCTATAGTTGTAAAACTCAAAAGTCAAGTTTCAGTTTCCAAATAAGCCTATTCCTGAGTGGTAGATAGCGATTTCGCTTTTTACGACCGATTTATCTCTTATCTCAAATCCCAACAAATAATTTCTAAGCGGTGTATTTATCATATAGTAAGGGTTAGAGATATTGACTTCGAGCTGCCTACTCTTGAGTTGTTCCTATGCTTAATGAGTTTATGGATGTCTTTCCCGAATGTTTGCCTAGTATTGCTCCTGAAATAGGTGTAGACTTTGGCATAGATCTTCTTCTTGAGACATAACCTATTTCTATTCCTCCCCAGCATACGTCCCTAATGAAATTAAAGGAGTTGAAGGATTAGCTAAAAGATTTGTTGGAAAAGGGCTTTATTAAGCTAAATATATCACCATAGGGTGCTCCTGTGTTATTTGTGAGAAAGAAGGATGGGTCACTTCAGATGTGGATTGACTATCAATAGTTAAATAAGGTAACCATCAAGAATAAATGTCTATTTACAAGGATTGATGACTTGTTTGACCAACTTCAAGGACCTACTTATTTCTCAAAGATTAACCTCCATTTCAGTTATTAGCATTTGAAGGTAAGGGAGTGATATTCCTAAGACAGCTTCCTAGACTATATATGGGGACTTTGAGTTCGTGGTGATGTGTTTTGGGTTGACTAATGCTCCAACAGTGTTTATGGATCTTGTGAATCATGTGTTCAAGCTATTTCTTGATACTTTTGTGGTTGTTTTCATCTTGGAGTGAATAAGAGCATATAGATCATTTAAGCTTGGTTCTCCAGACTTTAAGGGAGAAATAATCATTTGCCAAGTTCAGTAAATGGGACATTTGGTTGGTGAAGTAGCCTTTCTTAGCCATGTGATATTCGGTGATGGTATCAAAGCTGAACCAAAGAAGACCGAGGCTATGAAAAGTTGGCCTAGACCATTAAATCCTTCAGATATTCAGAGTTTTCTTAGGTTAGTTACTATCAAAGATTTATTGAGGGATTTTCATCCATTGCTTTACCATTGACCAAGTTGATGCAAAATAAGGCCAAGTTCATATAGACAAATGAGTGTCAAAAAAAAGTTTCAGATTTTGTTAGATCGAGTCACATCGACTCCTATTGTGAAACTACTGGATGGATTGGATAGGTTTGTGGTCCGTTGTGATGATTTTTGAATTAGTTTAGGTTATGTGTTAATACAATATGGTCAGGTGAGAGCTTATGCATCTAGACAGTTGAAGGTGCATGAACAAAATTATCCAACTCCTGATCATGAGTAGCAGTTGTGATGTTTTCTTTATTTGATGACATTACTTATATTGGGTTCATATTGATGTATTCCCTGATCACACAAGCTTGTAATATGTATTCACTCAAAGAGATCTTAACTTAAGGCAAAAGAGATGGTTAGAGCTTCTTAAAGATTATGATATAGGTGTTCAATATCATCCTAGCAAGGAAAACATTATAGCCGATAGACTATCTATAGGTAGTGTGGTTCATGTTGATAAGACCAAGAAAGAGTTGGTGGAGGATGTATACCATTTGGCCGGACTGGGTGTTAGGTTGAATAATGGTAGCATTCATGTTCAAGATGGGCCTGAGTCTTCTATGGTTGTTTCTCCCAAGGGGGATATGAAGTGCTTTGGTATCGAGATCGGTTGTGCGTCTCGTATGTTGGTGGTCTTAGAGAGATGATACTGCGAGAGGCCTTTAACTCTCCTTATTCTATACATTAGGGGTCAACCAAGATGTATCGAGATTTGAGGGAAGTGCATTGGTGGCATGGTATTGAGAAGGACATAGCTAAGTTTGTATCTGAGTGTCCTAATTATCAACAAGTGAAGGTAGAATACCAATGCCCTGGTGTTTAGCCCATGACATTAAGATTCCTACTTGGAAATAGGAGGATGTGAATATGGATTTTGCAATTGGTTTACCCCGTACTCGAAAGCATTTTGACTCTATTTAGGTAATTATTGATAGAATAACCAAATCCGTTTATTTTTTATCGGTGAATACTACTTTTAGTGCTGAGGATTATCCCCAAGTTATATATTTGGGAGTTGGTTAGATTACATGGTCTGCCTATGTCTATTATATTGGATCAAGGTACCAAATTTACTTTACACTTTTGGAGAATATTTCAAAAAAGGGTTAGTACTATGATGAAATTATGTACTGCTCTCCATCCTCAAACTGATGGACAAGCCGAGAAGATAATTCATACCTTGGAAAGCATGTTGCATGCTTGCATGTTGGAGTTCATAGGAAATTGGGTTGATCATCTACCGCTTAATGATCATGCTAGCATTGGAATGACACCATTTGAAGCTTTATATGGGAGAAGGTGTAGAACCCCATTAGGATGGTTTGAGATAGAATCGGCCTAGAAATGATGTTGGAGACTATAGAGAAGGTAAAGTTGATTTAAAAAGGCTAAATATGTCTCAAAGTCGTCAAAAGTCTTATTCAAATATGATGAAGAGGGATCTTAAGTTTCATGTCATCAATTGGGTATATGTGAAGGTTTCACCTATGAAAGGTGTGATGTATATCTAGAAGAACGGCAAGTTGAGCCCTCGGTATATAGATCCTTGTGAGATTGTTGAGCAAGTTGGCACGTGGCATGTAGATTGGATTTGCTTTTAGATATGATTTCTATTCACCTAATTTTTCATGTATCTATAGTACGGAAGTTGGTTGGTGATCGTAGTTTAATTGTACCATTAGAAGGTGTGGATGTTGAGTATAACATGACTTATGAAGAAGTTTCAATCGATATCCTAGATAGGCAAATGAAGAGACTTCATAACAAGGATTTGCTTCTGTAAAAGTGCTTTGGAGAAAAAAATATGTGGGAGAGTACTGCATGGGAGGCAGAAACAGATATGATGAAGTGATATCCGTATCTATTCTATTCTACTCAAGCCTAAGGTATTAGGTTCTTCTTGTTCAAATGGTCTTAAATCCTTCATTTCTATGTTTTTATGTCATGACATGCATAAATGTGCACAAAAATGATGTACTAGATATTTTAGCATAGATTTTAGGATTTTATGATTTTAAATGTTGTATTATGTATTGTACCTTCATGTTAGGTTTTATGTTCAAGCCAAGCTCTTAAAGCCATATTCTAGCTCATTCAAGGTTGAATGTTTCCAAGGGGATGTAAGAACCCAAGATTTAGAAGGCCTTAACAATGCTTAAAATATGGTTCCAATGACTTTCTTCCAAGGTGCCCCTCTAGGGACAAATTCACGACTCATGAAGGCTTTTACGAACTGTGAAGGTGGTCATAGAGGTGGCTTGGGCAGTGGGCTTAGCTACTTGGGGTTTTGGTGGATTTATAAGACCATTGACCCTCCACAAATCACTTCATGGATTGTGGACCTCTACACTGGCCATCAAAGGGATCTTCTAAGAGGCCTTGGCCTTGGCCTCCACTGATTTGCCAAAGTGAGCTACCATGGGTACCACCACAACTCATAGAATCCACCATGGACAGTGGTATGGTCTGTGGAGGGGGTATTTAGGCATTTTGCCTTGAGAAATCATTGTATTATATCTTCGGGCCATTTCACGACAGGATTGATGAACTGTGAAGTGCTTCACGAGCCGTTCAGCCAACTGCGCAGGTGTCTAGTTTAATTTGATCCCATTTCATTAATGGCACTTCAATAATTTTGTACACTTCTAAGGTATTTTAAGGCTTTTATGCATTCCTAAGATCCCTATATCAACCCTTAGTCATTCCATACACTTCATTTCAATTTCCAACACCAACTCTAGAATTCAAGTTCCTAATCTCCATACAAGAAGCCAAGCTTTCAAGAGTGCTAATTGAAATGAAGTGTATGGAATGACTAAGGGATTCAAGGGTGCTTTCAAGCTCAAGTCTATTTCATCTTAATCTTTCTAAATTCTTCAATCTATGTGTGGTTTCATTCATGATTGCCTTCCAATCATGAAGCCCCAAAATCTTTCTTCAATTTCATTATTTCTATGTATGATTTGCAAGTGGGTTTGTGATTTCATTTCAAATTAGAAAAATTCTATTATGGGTTAGTTTTAATTGATGGTTTTAGTTTGATTTAAATCCTATTATTCTAATTTACATGTATTTTATGAGAATTGAATATGCATGTCCATTTTATAATGCATTTATGCATGGTTAGTTATAAGTATGTTTCAATTGTTGATTTCTTTATGGATTAAGTGTGATATCATCTTATTAACATGTTTTGAGTATGAATTTCAAGTACTCTTTCTATTCATTCATTCCTCATGGCATAAGCATCCATAAACAAGGTTTTTTATGTTATTTGTGACGTGGGTTATCTACTAATTATGACCATGATGATGGTTTCAAGCCAAGTATGGTTATGACAAAAAATGTGATCACATAATGTCTATGATATGGCTTTAAGCCCCATGGGTGTGTATAAATCACTATGTACAAGTACGAATGAGATATTTCTATACATGAAGTATGAAACGAAGTATGATTTGGCCTTTGAGCCAAAACATGTAAGATTATGATTTGATTTAGTTTTTATGCCCTAGAATGAATTATCATGAAGTATAATTTGGGTTTTAAACCCAAGTATGCATGATTATGATTTGAAAAGACTTATGCTTCTACCTCAAGCATGTATATGCATACATATATGTATTCCTGTGAGATGATGACTTAGCACCAAATGATATTGGAGGTAGGGGACTTTCCCTAAGGGTCCTTATATAAAGCCCACCTTTCTCAAAACTACATGCCACCATACATTTATATTTATGCCCCTTTAAGGGATGATGATGATGATGTATGTGTGTACCATTACTCTTCGAAATGGGCAAGGCTCGTAAGGTGAGGTATGGTCAACCTTTGGCAAGTTGATCACTTTTTCTTTGGTTTAGAGGCAACATCGAGATTTCATATAATAGCTCGCATGATCTTATATGTCAGTTGAGGCCCCATCCCTGCTATGTTTATGTCTTATGAAATTCATGCATCATGGTTTTAAGGCATATTGATATGGAATTCTTTCCTATATACTTCTTTCTATACATATACGTGCCCTTGTTATCTAACATTGAAATGTAGGTTATCATGTTCTTATGCATTGCATACCCACATAATTAGTAGATTCAAACATATTAATATATATTTTTGCCTACATGATCTAACTATGTAGGGGGACAAAAGACTTTCCTCATCCATCTTTTCAGAGTTAGATTCAATTTGTTGAAGTTTGCTTGTGGTAAGTCCTTTGCGTCATGACCCAAGCCTAGGGCCTAGACGTTACACGACTAACGGAGAACCTAAAAGGACCCTATACAAGCCTCTTAAAATATAATTACACATCATTGATTGCAAAAGCAACTAAATAACATAATAAGAGTAGAAATAAGAAAAAAAAGGACTAAAGGAATACATTCATAACATAAGCATCAAAACAAGAGAGTGAAGGCTCAATACATAACATGTCCAATAATACCTCTACTACATAGATAAGAGCGGGGGCCAAGACAAACAACTAGGCTCACCCTAATAGTCAATATATACATAAATGAAAGATTGTCTTAGAATATAGTATGAGATCATAAACATCATCCCCGAAATGGAGGACTCACCAAAAAGCTTAGTAGAAATTGTACTAGACACGTGGAGGAAGATGCTCAAGTGGGCCTCTAGTTCCTACATAGTGAAATCATGTAGGCATAAAACATGCGTCAGTATGTTTGAATGTACGAAGTATGTAGGATGCAATGCAACATGAGGTAAGCAACAAATTGAAATGCATAAGCATAGGGAATGAGTAGCATATAACAAGATGGAATGTATGGAAGATACTTCAAGTAAATCATGCTTACATAGAACATAATACATGTGTAAGGAAAGACCATTATTAGTGAATATCCAAGGCCTACCACTTTCTTGGAGAGACGAATGAGGTACAAACCTCTCAACATGGTTGATGAGGTACAAACCTCTCAACATGGTTGATAAGGTATAAACCCCTAAACATGGTTATCAAGGTACAAACCTCTCAACCTAGTTGCACGGGCCTACAACCTCCTGAGCGAGGCGATCAAAGTACAAATCCCTCAATATGTTTATCCGGGGCTACAACTCCTCGAGTGCGGCTTGGTCAATTTTCAACACTATGGAGATAATATCATATCCATACATTTATTTCATCATCATATAGTCATTCAACTCATAAGACATGCATTGGGCCTTCAATTCCTCAAGAAATCATAACAGGATATTTTATCAAACACTTAGTGGGTGTGTAGTGCTAGTGTAAAATCATGTAATTCAAAAGCGAAATCATGCTAGAAAATTCAATGTAAAACCATTAATAGATACTTGGTAACACCCCCAAACAATATACATCAAAACCATTCATCAAATCTTGTAATAGATCTTAAATTCATAGCTCAAAACATGCTAAAACAATCACAATTTCATGAAATCCTAATATAGTGTGCAGTGAAATTCATAATAAATAAGACCTATGAGTAAATCAACATTGAATCATGCAAATTTTAGCTAGAAAAGAAGTTTGGACACCATGGGTGCAAGGACCCAATGGTTGAAACCCACATACCTTAGCTTTGGAGAATTTCTTGAATGAGATTTGAAATGGAGACTTGAAGCTTGAGTGAAAATCTTAAGATTCGGATGAATTTTGGGACTTGGAATTTGGGATAAAATATTTTCTAAGTGTTTGAGAGGATTTTGGAGAATGTCTTGAATGATATGAAGGTAAAATATAGATAAGTATAGGTGTTTCCACGCATGGGAGGACTTAGGCCCAAGACCCAAAAGTCTTGGATCGAGATAGAAACTAGCAGCCAAAAATACACGATAGTATGCCCTTGGCGTGTCGCACCAGGGGCGTGGATGCACACTGGAAATCGTATTTTTGCGATTTGTAAATTTTGCTACGGTTGCTCTTAAACTGAGTTTAGATCCATTTTCACTCAATTTGCCCCGTTGAACAAGAATATGAAGTCAGATTTTTGATATCTCATATGAATTTTGAGATATATGAAAATTATGATTTCGGGCATTTTCGAAGCACATTTTCGGACTTTGTAAAGTTTTTATTTAATTAAGTAGCTTGTTCACTCCCCCTTTAAAAAGATTTTTCTTTTGCTGGACAGATGTGGAACGCCTATATATATATATATATATATATAGGAGATCATTCTGCTCATAACAACACATTCGGACAACAGGAAAACATAAGAAAAAATATAGCTTTCATAATATTTTGAGAGTTTTATTAGTTGAAGGGAGGTGTTATTATTGTGGCGCTTAAGACTCAACTCTTGTCCAGAGTTTGTTGAGTTACACATTTTGTGGAAAGACTGTTGTATCCTGGAGGGGACAAGTCAAAGAGAATACTGCTGAATAGGTAAAAATATTTTACCGCAGTGGACTTGAATCTCCTTAAAGAGAGCGAGATATCTGCTCCTCAACCTGAAGAATTTTATTCTTCATTTTATTTTTCAATCATAATTTTATAATATTATTATAATTTTCACTAATACTTACAAACTCCTTCAAAACCAAACAGAGTCAAAACATATTCATGCTTATGCGACATCTATTCTTTTGATAGAAACTAAGCTTCAAATGAGTGACAGAAGATCAACATAAAGCCATAAACTATTGAAAGCCATAAACTGATCAACATAAAGCCATCTTAGAGCTTAGGATGGCAACTTTTACACTGATGTCAAGGCTAGACGTAGAAATCGTTCATAATTAGTCATACGGAACAAGCATCAATAACAACCAGAAAGGATCCAAACCAAATAAATTTCCAATAACGAACTAATTATCTAAAAAGATCAACTGACTACATATATTGAAACCTGTTGGTGATAATTACACAAATATTACAAAAATTGCAATTGAAAAACTAAAAATAAAGAATAAAATTTTTTAGGTTGAGGCGCGGATATCTCGCTCTCTTTAAGGAGATTCAAGCCCACTGCAGTAAAATATATATTTTCACTGGTCTAGCAATAATCTCGTTGACTTTTCCCCTCCAGGATACAACAACCTTTTTTCACAAAATATATAACTCAACAACTCTGGACAAGAGTTGAGTCTTAAGCTCCACACAAATAATTACATCTTCTTTCAACTAATAAAACTCTCAAAATATTAAGCATCCTATTTTTTTCCTCACGTTATTCACTTGTTTTTCTCTCCTCTGTTTTCTTCCTTATCTGTATAAGAGCAGACTATTCTCTATATAGAGCAAAAACACATCCCAAATTGCTCCAATAATGGATCATGATACACGTGAGTGGACTAAAAACTTTTTTGACATTAAAGAAAAAGCTTTAGACAAGATAAGGTGGAAGCATTATCATAAGATAAGGTGGAGAATTATCACTAACAATAAAAAAATATTTAAAAAAACACAGATAATCCCCCACTCATTTTTTAATATTATAGAGAGTCTATCAGCTGAAGGAAGACTACTAGGCATAATGAAGGTATGCTCTGCATTGAACCTCTACTTAGTGAGACAGTAAATTTTACTTCAGAGTCATAGTGGTCTCAAACTTGAACTATGACTGCTTAAGAAAAATAAAATATTACTGCTCACACATAATAATTGAGGTGTTGACATGAGCTTTATAGCCAGCACATTACAGCCTTGTGTTATCCCGGTTTTACGATTTTTTTTGAGAATGGGCTCGATTCTCATAGGAAGCGGCCTACTTCCACACTTACATAGGTAAAATTTGTCAAGAGTGTTCGTGTATAATTTACAATCTGCCTATATAGGCTACAAATTTTCATTAAGAGTTTTTTAAACTCAGTCTCCACAACTCACTACCATAAATAATGCACTCACACCATAGGGAGGGAATAAATAATAGTGCATTTTTCTTGAGTCATAGTATGATTCGTTCTTCCAATTGAATTTGATTGTACGATCTCTAGTCCCAGGTTGGGTTTCCTGATATATGACTTAGGAATTTATAGGATTCAATTACATCCCTTTGATGTGCTCCAGACCTTCTCTCTTGTTAAGGCCTTAGTAAGAGGATCTGCAAGATTATAACAAGATTTGACATAATCAACATTAATGGTATCATTTATCAAATATGATCTTACATTCCTGTGTTTCCTCCTTATAGGTCTGAATTTACCGTTGTAATAACGATTTTGAACTCTACCAATTGCAGTGGTGCTATCACAATGTATTAAAATAGAAGGAATTGATTTTTCAAAATAAGGTATTTGAAATAACAAATCTCTCAACCAATTTGCTTTCTCACTAGCTAAAGCTAAAACAATTAGTTCAGCCTCCATAGTAGAGTTAACAATAATAGTTTGCTTTTTAGATTTCCAACAAATAGCACCACCACCCAAAGTAAAAACATAACTAGTGCTAAAATAGGAATCATCTGACAAAGTGTTCCAATCTGCATCACAAAAACCTTCAAGTACAACAGGATATTTGTTATAGAACAAACCACAGTTTTTGGTTTCAATTAAATATCTCATAACTCTCGTTATAGCATGTCAATGTTCTTTACCTGGCTTGTTTGTAAACCTGCTAAGCACTCCTATAGCATATGCAATATCAGGCTTAGTGCAATCAATTACATATCTCAAACTTTTAATTAAGCTACCATATTCCTTTTGATTTATCACATTATTTTTACTCCCAACAGGAAATAAGTGAACACTTGAATCAAAAGGAGTCACAACATGTTCGCAATCAAGAAAGATATACTTTTTCAAAATTTTCTCAACATAATGTGACTGGTCAAGGAACATTCCATTACATATTTTAGTTATTTTTATTCCAAGAATAAAATTTACCTAACCAAAATCTTTTATATCAAAATGATTTCTAAGAATATTTTTTGCTTCGTCAATAACGTTCACATTAGAGCCAAAAGATCAATAAATCATCAATATATAGGTAAATAATAACATGTGACATATTTCAAAACTTATGATATATGCACTTATCACACTCATTTGTTTTAAATTCATTTTCAATCATGCAGGAATCAAACTTTTTATGCCATTGCTTCGATGTCTGTTTCAAGCCATATAAGGATTTAGAATATTTACATACTTTGCTTTCTTGAGATGCTTCAACAAAATCCTCGGGTCATTCCATATAAATCACTTTATTTAGGTCCCCATTTAAAAAAGTATTTTTTACATACGTTTGATGAATTTGTAAATCAAAAATTGTAGACATGGTAATTAAAATTCTAATGGATGTAATTCTTGTTACCGGAGAAAAAGTGTCAAAAACCTCTGGGCCTTCAAGTTGCTTAAAATCTTTTGCTACTAGCCTAGTCTTATATTTATCAATACTTCCATCCGATTTTAACTTTTTTTGTAAGACCCATTTGCAACTAATTATTTTACAACCCGGTAGTAAATCAACTAACTTCTAACTTTTATTTAGAAATTAGTGATTTCATTTCATCATTTACAGTTTCTTTCCAGAAATAGCCTCATGGGAAGATAAAGCCTCTTTCAAAGTGAGAGGGTCATCTCCAACATTAAAAACATAAAATCAGGACCAAAATCTTTTTCTACTCTAGCTCTTTTACTTCTTCTTAACTCAAAATCATCATCAATTCTTTTATTTTTTAAGGTTGTAGAAGAAGAACTAGGTAGTGCCAAAATATTTTGTCCAGTCCTTTGACCCCCAGTATTTTTAGAATCAAAAGGAAATTTATTTTCATGAAAAATAGCATCACTTGATTCTATTACAATATTATCTTCAAGATTAAGAGATCTATAGATTGTACTATTTGAAGCATAACCAAGAAAAGCACAAGTAGTAACTTTCTTATTCAACTTTGTAATCTTGGGATCCGTTAGCCTCACAAAGGCTAGACAACCCCAAACTCTCAAATATCCCAAATTTGGCTTGTGTCCTTTCCACAATTCAAAAGGTATTAGTTTGGACTTTTTATGAGGCACACGATTTAACACATAACAAGCAATCAAAATAACTTCACCCCAAAAATTTAAAGGTGTACTTGACTCAATAAGCATGACATTTTTTAATTCAACCAAAGTTCTATTTTTTCTTTCCGCTACACCATTAGATGCAGGAGAATAAGGAGGAGGAGTTTCATAAATTATTTCCAATAATCTAACAAAAGAATTAAACTCATTTTACTCATATTCACGGCCTCTGTCACTTCTTATTCTTTTTATTTTTCTTCCAAACTGATTTTCAACCTCATGGAGATAGATTTTAAAATACTCAAAAGCATCAATTTTATTTTTCATTAAGTATACATATGTAAACTTAGAAATATCATCAATAGAGGTGATAAAATATGTATCTCCTTCACAAATTAAAATCCCTCCAAGTTCACAAATACCAGTGTGAACTAATTCTAATAAATCAGTTTTTCGTTCCACTTGAAAATGAGGCCTTTTAGTGATTTTGGCTTTCCTACAAGCTTGACACTTTTCAATTTTTTTTAACCATTGGGATTAATCCTAAACTACTCATGATTCTAACATATCGATCATTTATATGACACAAACGAATATGCCAAAAATTAGTAGAGGAAAGCATATAAATAAAAGTAGAAACTTTATTCATTTCAACATTCAATTTTAACATCTCATCACATGCATATCTCTTTCCCACAAAAGTACCCTTCTTCAAAATTACATATTGATCAGATTCAATAATCTATTTGAAGCCCGCTTTGTTAAGAAGAAAACTAGACATCGAATTTTTTCTTATGGAAGGAGTAAAAAGTACATCTTTCAAAGTTAGTACCCTTCCAAAGGTAAAACACAATTCGACATCTTCCATTTCAAGAACTTGTGTAGTATGAGAATCACCAAGCATGATGGTTTTGGGCTCCTCAAAAGGAGTATATTTTTTAAACTAGTCTTTGTCATACAAATATGACAGTTTGCACTAGAATCAGCAAACCATACATCAACATTTTTAATCATAAATATGTCTACAATCACTACCACAAAAAGTTCTTCGGTAGCATTTGCCTGAGGTGTAGGCCCACATTTTCGGTATCTATAAAATTGAGCAATATGGTCACTCTTGCTATAGACAAAGCACGGTCCTTTCTCTTGATTGTTGATTTTGTGCTTGATTATTTTTAACATTATTTTTCTTAGGAGGTCTACCATTTTTGTTCTAGAAATTTTTCTTCTTAGGCCTAATATGGGTATTTTTGTTAGAATAAGGATTAGCATTATCCGAAGTAACTAAATTATCTTCGATGTGATGTTGCTTTCTTCTATTTTCAAAAGTTCATCTTGGCCTCTTGCCTCCTTCTCCATATGGATTTTCATAATTAAAGACTCAAGAGAAGTTTTCTTTTGTTTGTGGCGCATAGTTATTTTGAAATTCTTTCCAAGAAGGTGAAAGTTTATCAATTATTCCACAAACAATAAGGTTATCCTCAACTTTGATGCCCTCGGATCTAAGTTCCCCAACAATCATAGTGAAGTCTTGAGCTTCATCTACCACTAATTTGCAGTCCAACATTCGGAATCGAAAAAATCGACTAGCTACATATTTTTTTGCTCCTGTTTCCTCGGTATCATACTTACTCTGCAAGGCTTTTCAAATTTTCTTTGCACTAGAGTAAGTTTGATTACAATAATCATAAAAATTATTAGATAGACAATTAAAAAGATAATACCTACATTTATAGGAGTCATCGTTATACTTATCACATTTCTCTTGATGAGCAATGTGATCATCATTATTCATGGAGAGGATATTAACTTTATTTGGGTTCTTCTCTGTCATGACTGTCACATCCCAACCTAGGTCGTGACCAGTGTCCGATAGGGACAACTAGACACATGCTGACCTTAAATTCCCAATGAAACCGACCTGGAAACCTACCAAAATTTTGGCAGAGTTTCCTCTGTTTTATTCACTAACTGCACCTGCAAAGAAAATCCAGCAGC
>JAOTQJ010007447.1:0-18279 GCA_025642045.1 Solanum sejunctum
GCTTATTAGGGGAAAGAAATCTAACCCTATGGGTCATACAAATAATGAAGACATATTATGCATGCAACTAATCCACCTCAAGTATGATATCAATATCCACCCTATCTAATTCAACAAAGCCACAAGACAAGACCTATGCAATATGACCACAGAATAATTTCTATAGACCTTCCAAGCAATAATAGACTCACCAATGGGGTAGACACCAAAAGTTCCCATAACAACTCAGGACACACATGAAACCCACTAGCAAAAAAAATAATGAAAGAGATAGTGGCACCCAGACCCATCAATGCATACACATCAAAGTCAAAATAAACTTCAACATACCGGTAGCAATATCAGGCATCACATCCCCTCCTGACCTCCCTTGAAGAGCATAAAACTTATTGTGCCATGGGGCACCACCTTGATAACCTTCCCTTCCTTCTTAGCCTATATTTGTACGTTGACCTTGAGGACCATCACCCCTACCTTTGGGTTGAGCATGAGCACAAATACTAACTTTGCGCCCAAATCCACCACAACCAAATAAAAAATTAGATTTCTTCCAATATGGGCCACCATGGCATTTCCCACACTTTAGACATCTAGGCCTTGACACCTCCTTGATCCTACTGATCAACATGACCACCTTGTTCTTGAAGTCGACCATCTTTACACCTTTTTTGAGCATATCGACAATCAATTATCTTGTGGTCCATCTCACCACACCTATAGCATACACCTATGTTCCTCAGACATATACCAACATGTTTTCTCCCACACCTTGGGCATTTAGGATGAGACACTCCACCATTGACCTCGGGCTTGGCATATGAAAGCCTACCTTTAACTTGAGATCTCTTGGACTTTCCCTCTCCACTCTAACCATTTAAAGCCTTAAGGGTACCTACCGATCGGTTGAGTTGGGCTGTCACGGCTTTGGCCAATACCCATAGAGCATTGTGAACCTCCGCAATTTATATATCACTATCCTAAATAACTTGAGATATATTCTGAAATGTAATGGTTAGGAATTAGTAATAAGCCCTAGAAGACATAGCTCTACTGTAGGAAATAGATCATGAAGAAGGGAAGCATTTCTTAAGACATCTCAAAGCCTCTTACTCATAGTCGTGGTGTGCTTCATAATTATAAATAAGACTCTAATTGATGTAGAATGTTGGATGCCGAGGACCGTTAATAAACTAGTGCTCTAATACTAAATTTTTCACGACCCAAGCATAGGGCCTCGACATAATACGATGAATGGGGAAGCCAAAGAGACTCTAAACAAGCCTCTTAGCATATCATTACACATCCTTGGTCGTGAAAGCAATCAAACAATGACAAGTGAGCATAAAATAGGGATGCAGGGCTACGGGGAAAGTCTTTCATAGAATAAAATATTCAAGAGTCAAGAGAAATCATAGCTCAAGGCATAATTACATTACTTGTCCAACAACACCTCTAAACATAGAATTGAGAGGGGACCAAGAGATTTTTTGGGCTTACCTTCCTAGTCAAAATCACTCAAACAAATAAAGAGAATCTTTACATAACATAAGAACAATAGCTACCGTCCTTGGAGTTGAGGACTCACCAAACTTGCTTCAAAGATAGTACTAGCCACATGGAGGAGGAAGATGATCAATTGGAGCTCTAGTTCCTACGTGGTAACATTATGTAGGCATAGAGTATGCATTCCTACATTTGAATGTACTAAATATGTAGGATGCAATACAATAAGAGATAGGCAACATAATAAAAATGTATAACTATAAGCAGAAGGTAGCATAATAACAATATGACATGTATGAATAATGCTTGGAATAAAACATGCTTATATAGAACATATTACATATGCAAGAAGAGACAATATTTATAGGCTAAGAAAACCAGTACTTGGAATCTAAGGTATGACCAACACCTTGGGAAGTGATTGAGAAATTTACCCCTCAATTAGTAGATAAGCATGACCACCCCCATCAAAGTGATTGAGAGAATATACCCTCCAATCAGTAGATGAGCATAATCACCTACCATCAAAGTGACTGAGGAATATACTCCCTTATTGGTAGATAAGCATGACCACCCCCTCCCCATCAAAGTGATTGAGGCATATACCCTCCAATTGGTAGATGAGCATGACCACCCCCTATCAAAGTGATTGAGGAATATACCCCCCAATTGGTAGATGGGCATACCAACCCCTATCATAGTGATTGAGGCATAACACCTCTTCAACTAGGCGTGGTCAACTTATAACACTAAATATACTTTTCATGAAAACAACTCATTTATATATTCTTTTCAGCATCATAAAGTCACTTAAATCATTTGTCATGCATTAGACCTTTAATAACTCAAGAAGCCTTAACCGGACATTTTATCAAATACTTGGTAGGTGTGTAATACTAGTACAAAACCATGCAATACAAGAGTGAAATCATGTGAGAAAAATCAATCTAAAATCACCCACCAACACTTGGCAATACCCTCATGCAAGATACATCAAAACCCTTCATCAAGTCACATAATAGATCTTAGATTCATAACTCAAAACATACATAGTAGAAAAAAATATCATAAAACCCCAATATAGTTTATAGTCATAATCCATAATAATTAATACCCGTAAGTAAATCAACTTGAAAACATACATTTTATATGAAAAGGAAGGTTGGGCACCATGGGTTAAAGGACCCAATGGTTGAAACCCACATACCTCAACTTTGGAGATTTCCTTATGAAGATTTGAATGAGAACTTGAAGTTTGAATGAAATATTTGAGATCCGAAATGAGATTGGGACACTTGAATTTAGGTGAAATATTTGTCTAAGTGTTAGAGAGGATTTTCGGGGAATGTGTTGTATGATATGGAGTTGAAAAATGACTAAGTATAGGTGTTTTTGTGCATTAGAAGGCTAAGGCCAAATAACCCAAAGGCTTAGGCTAAAATATGGAAAATTAGTAGCAAGCTATATTGCTCCAAAATGGCTGCACATTGCGAAACCAACGCGAACAGGTTCTGGAAATCAAATGTTAGCGAGATTCATTTCTCGCTGTAGGTCCTCTAAAATTTGGGTTGTACACATTTCCCACTCAATTTTATCCCTTGATAAAGAATATGAAGTCATGCTTCTGATGTCACGCACGATTCTGAGATATATAGAAATTATAATTATGGGGCACTTCCAAGGCACATTTTCGAGCACTTTTTGGGGTTGTTTCACTTGTCATGCCCCAAGTTCATACCCTGGGCATGGCTGGCACCCATAATAATTTATGGACCCAAGTGAACCACTTTCTTGGCTGCTTTACTCAGCCAAAGTGAAATGACCCCAAAAAGTGTCTGAAAATGTGCTTTGGAAGTGCCCGGAATCGTAATTTTCATATATCTCAAAATTCATGTGCGATATTGAAATTCTAACTTCATATTATTTTTTAGGAAGTCAAATTGAGTGGAAAATTGGTCTAACCCCAATTTTAGAGCAAATGAATTGCAATTTAAAATTCCAAAGAATCAATTTCCAGCTAGCTTTTCACGCCCCTGGCGCGACGTGCCAAGGGCGTGCCATAGTGTAAATTTTACCTAGTTTTTCTATCTCTGTCTAAGGATTTGGGTCTTGGGCCTAGGTGTTTCCATGTATAAAAATGCCTATACTTATACTTATTTCACCCTTATATCATTTATGACATTCCCAAACTCACTCAAACACTTAGCCAATATTTCATCTCCTAAATTCAAGTCTCAAAACTCATCTGGATCTTAAGGCTCTCAATCAAACTTCAAGTCTCCATCTCCAATCTTCTTCAAGAATTCTCCAAAAGTCAAGGTATGTAGGTTTCTTTCATGGTTTCCTTCCACCCATAATACCCATGCTTCCTTTTACCTAAAATTGCATATATAAAGTTGAGTTACTCATGGGTCTTATCTATTATGAATTTCACTGTACACTATGTTAGGGATTCATGAAATTATGGTTGTTTTAGCATGTTTTGAGTTATGAATCTAAAATCTATTGTAAGATTTGATAGAGGGCTTTGTTGTATATTGCTTGAGGGTGTTACCAAGTATCCACTGATGGTTTTATATTGAATTTTCTAGTATGATTCCACTCTTGAAATGCATGGTTCTACACTAGCATAATACACTCTGTGAAGTGTTTGATAAAATGTTTTGGTTATGATTTCTTGAGGAATTGAAGGTCTAATGCATGTCTTATGAGTTGAATGACTATATGATGATGAAAAGAATGTACTTATATGATATTATCACTATGTTGTGGGGAAAATGACCAAGCCTCACTCTAGAGGTTGTAGGCCTGGGTAACTATGTTAAGGGGTTCGTACCTCGATCCCCTCACTCGGGAGGTGGCAGGCCCATGCAACTATATCAAGGGGTTTGTACTTTGATAACCATGTTGGGGGTTTGTAGTCAATCAACCATGTTGGGGGGTTTATACCTCATCAACCATGTTAGGGGGTTTGTACCTCATCAACCACATGAAGGGGTTTGTACCTCATGCGCCCCTCCAAAGAAGTGGTAGGCCTTGGATATTCACTAAAGTGGTTTCTCCTTACACATAGATTATGTTCTATATAAGCATGATTGTACTTCAAGCATCACTCAAACACGCCATATTGATATATGCTTATTCTCGCTTATGTTATACATTTTGATTATGGTGCTTATCACTTGTTGCATTGCATCCTACATACCTAGTACATTCAAATGTACTAACGCATACTCTAAGCCTACATTATGTCACTATGTAGGAACTGGAGCCCCACTTGAGCATCCCCATCCACGTCGCTAGTACGATTCCACTCAAGCTTGTTGGTGAGTCCTTCATTTTAGGGACATTCCTTATTGTGTTATATTATGTTCTAAGAGTATTTTCTTTCATATAAATGTTGACTATTTGTGTGAGCCTGGTTGCATGTCTTGGCCCCTGCTCTTATCAATATAGTAGAGTTATTGGATATGTCATGTGTAATGTTATAAACTTGACTTTCCCTTGGCTTTTATTTCTATGATATGAATAATGTTCTTTAGCCCTTGTTATCCCTATATTTAATCTTTGTTGCTATTTTATTGCTTCTGCGACCAAGGATATACAATGATGCGCTAAGAGGCTTGCTTAGGGTCCTTTTGGTTTTTCTTGCATCATGTCAAGTCTAGGCCCTAGACATAGGTCGTCATTAACTTGATATTAGAGTACTAGATTGGTAGATCCTCAGAGTCTAATACACCGCATCAATTAGAATCTTGTTCATGGTTGTGTTGTGCATCACAGCTATGAGAAAGAGGCCATGAGGTGTTTAGGAAATGTTTCCCTTCTTCTTACTCTATGTTGTACTATAGAAGTTAAGGTAAGGGTTTTCCCCACCTAATAATTATCCTTTGCTATGCTAGATCATGCCTAACATAAGAGGGAGAAAAGCCCATACACCTGATGGGCAATCGGCTAATGGAGAGCTTCCGGATGCTCTCACTTTGCTTGCACAAGTTGTGGCTAACCAAGCCAACCAAGAGGCCCAATCCATTCATGCTCCTACACCAGCATCTCGGGTCAGACATTTCATGAGGATGAATCCTTGAAATTCCATGGGTCAAAGGTGAGTAAGGACCCTCAAATGTTCACAGATGAGGTTGATAAGATTTTGGCTATCATGGGCTTGTGGTCAAAGTATAAAGGGAAGTTGGTGGCCTACCAACTTAAAAGGGTAGCACAAATATGGTATAATCAATGGAAAAAGGAGAAGGGGGTCAACAATGTGGTACTTTGGGAGGAGTTCAAGGCGATTTTCCTTAATCGGTCCCTCTTGAGCTTAGGGAGGCCAAATTATTGGAATTTATGAATTTAAGACAAGGGTCTATAAGTGTGATGGAGTATGCCCTCGAGTTTAACCAACTTTCAAAATATGCTCCACATTTAGTGGCCGACTCAAGGTCTAGATGAATAAATTTGTGATGGGTCTTTACCACTTGGTGAGTGATGAATGCCAGCCTGCCATGCTGATTATTGACTTGGATTTATCCTATTTGATGACCTATGCCAAGCAAATAGAGGAGGAAAAGTTAAGGAAGAAAAGGGGTCAATAGGCTAAGATAGCTCATTTTGTGGGGAAGTTCCATAGTTGAAAGAGTGGCAGGTTCCATCATGGCCAAGGGTCTTCTCATGCATTTCAAAAGAGGGTTTCCAATGATTTTCCAAGGGCTCAAGGTGTTGGAGGTATGGTTCCTATTGGTGGGTGTCCGAAATGTGGTAAGGGTCATAGTGGCTCGTGCTTGAGGAATACTAATGCATGTTATGGGCGTTGAGAAGTTGGGCATAAAATGTCGAATTGCCCTCAAAATCACAATAAGGGTAAGTAGGTTCATCCACAAGGTGCTAATGAGGTTCATTTGGGGAGAGGTGGTTGACAAGATAGTGCCCCACAACATATCCAGTTTTATGCTTTGCATGATAGGCAAAGTGTTGATGAGGTTCCCGACGTTGTTACCAGTATGTTGATAATCTTTAATTTTGATATGTATGCACTGATTAATCCGGGTGCCACTCTTTATTTTGTTACCCCCTTTGTTGTAAAAAGTTCCATGTTGAACCCAAATAGTTATGCGAGTCATACGAGGTGTCTACTCTTATTGGTGCATCTATTGTTGCTAGGAAGGTTTATAGAGATTGTCCCATTTGCATTTTGTATAAAGTATTGCCTTGTGATCTAGTTGAGTTGGACATGGTTGATTTTGATATCATTCTTGGGATGGATTGGTTGTATGCATAGTATGCTTGTATTGATTATAGAACCCGTAGGGTCAAATTCCAATTCCCAAATGAACCTATCCTTGAGTTGGAGAGTCATGATGTGGTGGTCAGGGGTAGGTTCATCTCTTGCATTAAAGCCCATAAGTTTATCTTTAAGGGGTGCCTTTACCACCTTGTGGCGGTTAGGGATGTGGAGTCCAAAGTCCTTCCTATAAAGTCGGTTTTGATTGCAAATGAGTTTCTTGATGTCTGTCCAAGTAACTTTCCCAGTGTTCCTCCCAAAAGGGAAATATAGTTTGGTATAGACCTCCCTCCCGATATTCAACCCATCCTTATCCCCCTTATCATATGGCCCTGGTGGATTTGAAAGAGTTGAAGGAACAATTGAGGGACTTATTGGAGAAGGGTTTCATTAGGCCTAGCCAATCACCTTGGGATGCACTGGTGTTGTTTGTGAAGAAAAAGGATGGGACTTTTAAAATGTGTATTGACTACTAGCAACTTAATAGGGTCACCATCAAGAATAGGTATCCTCTCCCAAGGATTGATGATTTGTTTGACCAATTGCTAGAGGCTAGCCACTTCTCTAAGATTAATCTTCGGTCTGGGTATCATCGAGTGAAGTTCAAGGAGTGTGACATTCCTAACATGGCCTTCCGGACTAAGTATGAGCATTATGAGTTTGCTGTGATATCATCTCGATTGACTAATGCACCGGCTATCTTCATAGATCTTATGAGTAGGATTTTAAACCCTACCTTGATTCGTTTGTTATGGTACTCATTGATGACATTTTGATTTATTCACATAATGAGGAGGATCATATGGGTTATTTGAGGGTAGTGCTGCAAAGGTTTAGAAAAGAGAAATTGTATGCTAAATGTAAAAAATGTAAATTTAGTTGAAGGGGGTTGCCTTCCAAGGTCATGTCATGTCGAGGAATGGTATTAAGGTGGATCCTAAGAAGATGAATGTGATTAGAAATTGGCCTAGACCATTGACATTGTCGGATATTAGGAGCTTCTTGGGCTTAGCGGGTTACTGCCGGAGGTTTGTGAATGGGTTCTCTTCTATTTCTTCTCCTATGATAAAATTCACTCAAACAAAAGCTAAGTTTGTGTGGACTGATGAGTGTGAGAGGAGCTTCCAAATGTTGAAACATAAGCTTGTGTCTGCTCTTATATTGTCACTACCGGAAGGGCTAGAGGGGTTAGTTTTGTATTGTAATGCATCTAGAGTTGGTTTAGGTTGTGTTCTAATGCAAATTGGTAATGTCATAGCCTATTCTTCTAGGAAACTTATGGTGCATGGAAAGAACTATCCTACCCATGATCTTGAGCTAGCTTCCATGGTATTTGCATTAAAGATATGGTGTGACTATTTGTATGGGATGCATATTGATGTGTTCACCGATCATAAGAGCCTCCAATATGTTTTCACTCAAAAGGATCTTAACTTGAGGCAAAGAAGATGGTTAGAACTTCTTAAGGATTATGATATGAGTATACATTATCATCCAGGTAAGGCTAATGTTGTGGCGGATACTTCGAGTAGGGTGTCTACGGGTAGCCTAGATCATATTGATTATAGTGCCAAGGAGGTGTCTAGGGAGGTCCATTGGTTAGTAGGTTGGGAGTTAGGTTGGAAGGAGTTAATAATAGTAGTGTTGTTATTGATGGTTCTAAATCTTCATTGGTTGAGGAGGTGAAAGCTAAGCAAGATCTTGACCCCGCTTTGTTGGAACAGAAAGCATTGGTAAAAGATGGTAAGGTGGAGGTTTTCTCCCAATAGAGAGATGGTGCCCTTAGGTACCAAGGTAGACTTTGTGTGCCTTGTGTTGATAGCTTGAAGGAAAAAGATTCTTGATGAGGCTCATGGTTCTTCTTATTCAATTCATCCTGGTTGTACTAAAATGTATAGAGATTTAGAAGAGGTGTATTAGTGAGGAGGAATGAAGAAGGACATTGTAAAGTTTGTTTCCGGTTGCCATAGTTGTCAGCAAGTCAAAGCGAAACATCAAAGACTAGGTGGCCTAACCCAAGGCATAGAGATTCCTACTTGGAATTGGGAAAAGATTAATATTGATTTTGTGGTTGGGTTGTCCAAGAGTAGAAAAGGTTTTGATTCCATATGGGTTGTGGTTGATAGGATGACAAAATTGGCTCACTTTCTACCAGTTAAGACTACATATGGGGCTGAATATTATGCTAGGTTGTACATTTGACTTGGTGAGGTTGCAAGGGATTCCTTTGCATTATATCAAAACGTGGTCCACAATTCACTACACACTTTTGGAGGTCCTTCAAAGAGGTCTTAGAACCAATGTAAAGCTTAGTACAACCTTTCACCCTGAAATGGATGGCCAAGGCTAAAGGACTATCCAAACACTTGAAGATGTTCTTAGCGCTTGTTTATTGGAGATTAAGTGTAGTTGGGATGATCATCTTCCATTGATTGAGTTTGCCTACAACAATACTATCATTCTAGCATTGGTATGGCTCCTTTTGAAGCTCTCTATGGTAGACATTGTAGATCACCAGTTGGGTGGTTTGAAGTTGGAGAGATAGCTATGTTAGGATGATATCTGGATATTGAGACACTTGATAAGGTTAGGATGATTAGATAAAGGTTGAAAATAGCCCAAAGCTTCCAAAAGTCTTATGCCTATGTGAGGAGAAGGGACCTTGAATTCAACGTTAGTGATTGGGTTCATTTCAAGGTGTCACCCATGAACGTTGTGGTCCATTTTGGTAAAAAAGGGCAAGTTGACCCTAGATATATAGGTCCTTATAGGGTGATGAGAAGGATTGGTAAGGTGGCCTACGAGTTGGATTTGCCTAGAGAAATGGAATTAGTTCATTCGGTCTTTCACGTGTCTATATTGAGAAAGTGTGTAGGTGATCCTAATGCTATCGTGCCTCTTGATGTAGTGGGTATAGTTGATAATAACTTTATACATGAAGAGGTTCCAATAGAGATCTTGTATAGGCAAGTGAGGAGGTTGAGGAACAAGGAAGTTGTTTCCGTTAAGGTCTTTTGGAGGAACCAACAAGTCAAAAGTGCTACTTGAGAGGCCGAGCTGGATATGTAAAAGCAATACCCTTATCTTTTCCACTATTTTCAAGACTAAGGTATTAATCTAAGTCCCCTATGTGATTTCAAGTCTTAATTTCAGCCCTCATGTCATTGCATACATTCATGTTTAAGTTGACAAGTTCATGATGATTTTACACTTATGTTGAGATTTTTGAAATAATGTTTAAGTGCATTGTTGTATCCTTATGTGGGATAAAAGTGTCATATTTTCATCTCTCATATATGTTTCATTGATATCTTGGGGACGAATATTCCCAAGGAGGAGATATTGAAGCAACCCCAAAGAGTACTGGAAAATGTGCTTCGGAAGTACTCGAAATCATAATTTCCGTATGTCTCAAAATCCATGTGTGATATCAAAAATCCAACCTTATATTCTTGTTCAAGATAAGAAATTGAGTTGGAGATGGGTCTAACCCTGATTTTAGAGTAAACGAACTGCAATTTCAAATTCCCAAAAATTAATTTTTAGAGAGCTTTTTGCGCCCCTGGTGCGACTAATGTGCTATCAAATAATATAGCATATTTGATGCCTAAAATAAGGGATTTTGTGAGTTCTTAATATAAATTTTTATGTTTTTCATATGTTTTTGTGTTGTTATTGCAGAATAGGTAGATTAGCATGATGTTGGGAGAAAATTGCATATTTTTGCTGAAGTGCAGGACATACGAGCTTACCTACCTGTTGTAGAGCAAGCTACGAGTCATAGGGTGACATCATAGCAAGAAATGGAGAGCAAAAGTCAGAAATTTTGCTAAGTGGAGGTCAGCCTTACGGGACCACCCTTCAAGTTGTAGGTCTCACTATTACTCGTATAGGTGGACTCATATAAGAAATACAGAGCCAAAAAGTTTGTAAATACTATAAATACATTACGTTAGGGTTTATTTGAGGGAGACCAGATGTGAGATTCAAAAAGATAGACATTGAATATTCTCTCTAGAATATTTTAGGGTTTTAGTGTAGTTTCTTCTTTTCTATTAGAAAACCCACTTTTGGGGATTGCAAGCATCACATTGTAATCATTCTCCATCTATCAAGCTTGTGGTTTGCAACTTGTGGTATTATCTATCTTCATTGTTTTGGTTAAAATTCTCAACTATGTACTGTATTTGCATTCTTGTTGGTTTTGCCTTAGCCATGAGTAGCTAAGCACCCACGACTTGGGGTTGTGGGAACCATGGATAGTTGATTTGAAATAACCTGGATTAATTGCATTTCTATGAATGGGGTTTTGCATGTATTATTTATTTCCCTTCATTTTGATTGTAGTTTGTTGGTAGCCAACACCAAACCCCGCCTACTATAATGATACCCACCAAGGTAGTGATGAATAGGAAAAGGAAAAAAGATGACAGAATTTGATTGATGTGTTCTAGTCTAATCAACTAAACCTGACCAAGTGGAGTTTGACTGGGACAATAGGTAATGGTTAGTTGGCACACCATAATTGTCAACCAAGCATCATGGCGAAATTCGACCTTCACCTTCATAAGAGGGATGGGAGAACCCAAGTTATTATCCTGTATGCAAATTCCCAATTATAGTTATGTTGTATATGGTAATCGAGTCAACGAATCATGCAGAACACAATTCTCAACTTGTCCCTAAATTTGAGTGTTTCTTCAGATAATAGTATAGTGTTCACTTTTATTTTTGTTCTTAAATCACGACCCCTCCATTTAGAGATTTTAATCATAAATACTCAAAATGATTTATAGTGAATTCTTGTATTCAAGCACTATATTCCCTATGGATTCAACTCTAACCTTCGGTTAGGTTAATTACTGATAACGACCACTTCTTATTGGAGCATGAGCATCAGATCAAAAGCTATGGCGTCGTTGTCGGGGAATACGGGTAGATTTTGACTTGATTTCCCTATTCATTAGTTCAAGTACTAATTTCTATACTCTCTTGTATTTTACTTTTATTTTTGTTTTTGTGTTTGATTTTACTTATAGAGTGTACTAGGTTGTATGCCCAACACAAGGAATCAAGGCAATCCCTTAGCACCGATCAATTTGAAGATCCATCGACTTTTTAGAATAATGGCTCTAGTGAATGAGGATATCGCGGTTGAGGAAGAAATAAATATGGATGATGATATGGGAAGAGAAACAAATCTACCCCTGGGGGATGATAGGCTGCAACTTAGGGATTTCAACAAGAGCGCTTATGGTTAGAACCAATATCGCCTAATCCCTATAGCAATGGACGTTACTGGTACTATAGTATTGCCTTTATTATCGACAGACGCTAGGATCTCGGTGTCAAGTGGGTTACTTCAAATGCTCTAAAATGATGGATTGTTCACAGGGCTACCTTTAGAGGATTCCCATCGCCATCTCCACAATGTTGTCTTTGTCTACAAGAGTGTTATGGGGACACAAAATCTTTCTCTTGATGCCATCGGTTTGAGGGTGTTCCCATTGTCACTAAAGGGAAATGTAGTTGTGTGGTTGTTTGAGCTTCTTCCGGGTACGATAAACAAGTTGGAAAGAGCTTCAGCGAGTATTTCTAAAATGATATTTCCCAAGATCAAAGAAGCTAAAGCTCAAAGATCAAATTAAAAATTTTGAGCAATTGTTGGGTATCTATATTAGTACCATATGGGAGAGATTCACTAAATGTTTGAGGATGGTCCCAGATCATAAGATTGTTAATGATGCCTTGGTTGAGATTTTCTATCGAGCACTTGATGAGAATAGCCAAGCTTGCGCCGACACAATCATGGAAGGCATATTTCTTGACAAACCATTTGTATTGATAAATGCTAGGATGGAGCAAGTGGTTAAAACCAATAGAGCATGGTGTCAAAGAGAGCGAGGCGCAATAAAGACTTCTTGTGCGGTCAACACCAATAATGAGCAAGCAAGGGTCAATGAGGAAATCATGGAGCACCTTGCTCAACTTCACACAAGCATGGACTTGGTCTTGAAGCAAAACCAAGCGATTATCCAAGCAGTCCAACATCTTAAGGCTCTCATATATGAAGATCCAATCTTTGATGAAGACGTTTGTTTCGTGATTAACCAAGTGGCGATTTTCAAAAACAACCCTCAAGGATCTAATTTGGACTATTGGAGGCAAGGTTTTGGGAATTAAGGTCAGAACCATAACCATGATGTGTACATAGAGATAATGGGGTGGATACTATAAAAGGGAGAGAGTGTCGGATGCCTAGTGGGGAAGAAGAGATGGCTATAGGAATGGTCCTTATGCGGGTCCTCATAACCATGGTATTGGGTCAAGAAACTCTAGAATTGATGAGATGTTTGACAAATTGTTAAAGAGAGTTGATCACCAAGATGAGACCTTGAAGGGAATAAAATTGGACATTTCAAGAATTAACCAGAAGATAGAGTCTCACTCTGTGGTGATTAAGCAATTGGAACAACAATTTGGGCAAGTCTCTTTGCAATTGAACCAACGCCAAAAAGGCACTTTACCAAGCAACACGGTTCAAAATCCTAAAAATGAAGGGAATTTATGATAGTCATGATTCGGAGTGGCAAAAGCACTATTGATCCACCTAGGCCAATAGTTGAGGATGAAGCTTATGAGAGGGTTATTGATAGCAAGGTAAGCATTGAGGAAGAGAGCCCAAGGACTAGTGGAATGGAAAGCTAAGAGGTAGGAGAGAAAGAGAAAGTCAAGGTGATCCCAAAACCACCTCCTCCTTTCCTTCAAAGGCTTAAAAAAGAGGAAGAAGAGGGCAAATTCAAACACTTCCTCTCAATGTTGAAGCAACTATCCATCAACATCCCCCTCTTAGAGGCATTGGAGAAGATGCCCAGGTATGCCACATATATGAAGGATTTGGTGACAAAGAAGCGCACTTTGAGCCAAGAGTTCTCATAAGAGCTCCAAAAATGTAGTGCGATCATGACTAAATGCCTTGTTCAAATATGAGAGGACCCCGCTGCATTCACCATACCTTGCACCATTGGTGATGTTGAATTTGCAAGAGCATTGTGAGACTTAAGATCAAGTATTAACCTAATGCCTCTTGTAGTGTTCAAAGAGCTTGATCTTGCACCCCCTACTCCGACAAGAATGTGGTTGTTTATGGTGGATCAAACCATCAAAAAGTTGACGAATACTTCTTGATGTGCTTGTTAAGTTTGATAAATTCATCTTTCCCCCAGACTTTGGGTTCCTTGATTATGAGGTTGATTTTGAGATACCCATCGTACTGGGAAGACCATTTCTGTCCATCGGGAGAGGTTTGGTAGATATGGATTTGGGTTAGCTTTAGTTTAGGGTCAATGATGTAGAGGTCGTGTTCGACATCCGTAAGTCAATGAAACACCCAGATGAGTTTAAGAGTGAGGTTTGGGCCCTTAATGATTTTTTATGATGGACTATGGAAAAGTCAAGCCATCACATTAAACAAGGCACTTATTGGGAGGCAACCCAAGCATAAGTGATAAATTTTTTAGTTTGTTCAAGATTATTTGGTTTTTGAAAGTTTTAGGCAGTAACATGTTGTTTGTCTTGAATTTGAAAGACATTGGTTCAGTTGTGATATTTTGTAGATTGTTATGTTTTGACATAGTCTACAGATGAAAGGTAAAGAATTGAAGATGTGAGAAAATGACACTTGGAGCATTCTTTATGAGCAGGTCTTTGAGTCGTAATCGCTACTACAACTCGTAGTCATGCCTCGCAGAGGGAAATAATTAGTATTGAAAGTTGGCACACACACAATGAGCCAACCTTACGATTCGTAGGGCCTTCTATGAGTCATAAGTAGGGTTTGTAGTGCCTAGGTATGAATTCTAATTATTCTAAGTGTTTAGTCTGCTAGAGATTGAGACCTACGAGTCATAGGACACGCTATGACTCATAGTCGAGGTCTCATAGATTCGATCTACAGAATTTTAAAAGGTGACCCGGTTTAGTATAAAAGGGGTCAAAATATAATTTGA
The DNA here is from genome assembly GCA_025642045.1 of Solanum sejunctum. NCBI lineage: Eukaryota > Viridiplantae > Streptophyta > Magnoliopsida > Solanales > Solanaceae > Solanum > Solanum sejunctum. The sequence continues at coordinate 14,791 of JAOTQJ010007447.1, forward strand.
CCCCTATTTTAATTTTCTTTGCCCTAACCCTATGGAAATTCCTAAATCCCTTTCCCCTATTCACTATTTTGATCACCGTCCTGACTACTCACATCATTTTCTGACACCAACTCTCTAGGGATTTTTTTGGGCTACTTTTTGGTTTAGCATTGCAATTCTCTTGTTCTTCACTTTTTTAAGTGGTAACTTTCCTTGGTTAATTTTGTCACACTCATGTGGTGATTCTTACTTATTGTTATGCAACTATGTGTAGTGAGAATTTTGTGTATATACATAAGAAAATGAGTTTGTAAAAATGATTAATTGGTATGTGGTCGATTGAAATTCTTAGGATAATCTTGATTAGTGAAATCATTTTTGTTTATTGAGTGTGATGATGTCATATTGATTGTAATGCATTATTGCAATTGATGAAGTTTCGAAATCACAAGGGGTTGAAATGTGTGGTTGTTGGTGTGTGTTTAAACATGTTGCCCTTATTTGTACTTCTCTTGGAACTATCTTTAATTCTCCATGAGTTGAATTTTTGCTGATATGAATGAGTTTGGAGATGGGTATCATTGGGTAACTTAGGATGTAAATTGGGGAGTGATTTTATATTTATGTAGGGTAACTCTTATTTGGGGCTGAAATGCTCAGAAAATGAAACTTTTTGTGTGCTTGCATTTTACAAAAAATGTATGTGCGTCTATGCTGGTTTATTGTTATTTTGGTTGATTCATGGTTCTTGTGGCAATGTTGTAGGCATCATATATGCCTTCTGTTTTTGGCTATGAAGACCCACCATGAGTCGTAGGTCACCTAATAAATCATAGTGGTCCTTCATAGGAGGCAACAGTCACCTGTGATTCCTTCACACTTAGCATACGAGACCCACCTACGACTCATAGTGTCTGCTACAACTCGTAATAAGGGACTTGTAAATCTGCCTTAATTTAATTGCATTTTATTTCCTAATACAAGCCCAGACTATGACTCGTAGGTCATCCTACGAGTCATACCTGTGGTTCTTGTCTGGGATAAGAGATATTTTTCAGGCACCAGGGCATTACGAAGATATTGTATGACTCATGCGTTACCTTGTGAGTCGTACCTGTGCCATGTATCTAAAAACCTACAACTATATCAGTGACTTCTCTTTTTATTTCAATGTTTAAATACTTCTATTTTTGGTCCTTTGTTGTGTGATCACTGCTTGGTAAAACATTTTGAGGCTCACATGCTAATGTATGGTTGGTTTTTAGGTATAATGCCTCTGAAGGATAAACAAGCGATCAAGCCTTTCAAAGTAGGTTGATTAATGAGTTCTCTAGGATTGAATAATCGGAAGGCTCTGTGGAAGTCGACAGAGTCAGAATAGACCCTGAGGCAAATGTGTCTAAAACTCGAGGTCGCACTGTTATGGCCTCAGTAGATGTTGAGAGTCCCTCCCAGCCTAAGAAGGAGGGCAAGGTGATGTGTTCCATAGCAGATCACCTCAGACAACCCCTACACATACCGAGACACTCTAAGGAGGGGTCATAAGCTTAGCAGGAGGAATTACGATCACAGCCCCAACGAACCCCAGATGGTGTTTTACAGGATGAACGAGATCTATGATAAGGGGTTAGAGCCAAAAGGACAAGGCAAAATATTTAGACAATTCCACGAGGATTCTAGGCTAGACGACTATGATTTAGATAGGGTACCAGAGTTAGATAGGTGATAGATAGACATGGACTACATTGGACTACACAGTATTTAGGCAAGTATGCCCCTTTCTTGGTCCATGAATTTTATGCTTCCTACCTTGCCACACTTCTCTGAGGCCTACCAAAGAATAAGAAGGATATTGAGCATCCTCGATAATGAATGGTTTTAGTTAGGGATCAAAGAGTTGACATCTCAGAGGAGACGATCCAACGAGTTTAGTTCGGGCCCAACTACAGAATGCCTCAGTCTGCCGCAGAGTATGATAGTCGAATCTCCAAAATGTGGAAAGCAGTGAATGAGAAAGACATTGGGGAAAAAATTGAGTTTCTGCAAATGGATTGCCAGTTAGATATGTGAGGAGGGTTTGGAGCCTATATGGGTCACAAACCATGCTAATCGATAGTGAAAGCCCATCTCTCCTTTCGGTCTAAGTTTTGGTGGTCGATTATCCGTTGGTACATCCAGACCACTTCACGAATAATATGATCACTCTAGGGTGAGCCATGTTATTATCCAGCATCCTAGCTGGTTATGAAATAGATTGGGCCCGGATTATCTCTGAGCAGATTGACGATTCATTGTCCAAAAGAGCACCTCATTGTCATTTCCTATTTTGATCCACTGGTTATGTAGTGTAGTAGGTGTTTGTGCCGACCCCCACCAAGACTAGCAAATAAAGGCCATACGCACCATGGATCCCAGCCCGATCAAGGCTGATGAGCACCTGGTGGCCCTACCACGAGCAACTTGTCCTGCCATTCGAGATCAATTCCTTGTTGATCCTCCTACTCCAGCCACCACCGGTATTACTCCAGCTATTATAGAACCTTCTTAAGCTATTGAGATTGAGTCGGGGCTATCCTCTAGTGCCCCCGCAATAGCATCATCTTCTATGTAGGTTGATTCTCTTATCTCTGCTATTGCTTTCCAGGCACTGGTATACAAGGTATCTACAGCAGAGTTCAGGCTACAAACTCTAGCAGCCCAGGTCAAACCACAGGTCCATCAGACCATACAAGACTTAGAGTAGAGGGTAAAGGCATTTGCCCACGATTTGATACATCATAGGTCTAGAAAGGTGGATGCCCGTGTTGATGCATTGGAGACGAGAGTCTAGAGGAGGCTTAAGGGTGCTCAGCCTACTAATAGGAACGCAGTGACAGAGGAGTTAGTCAAGTTTAAAGCCGACTTCTTGTAGATGTTAGTAGCCCCTGTTGCAATCTTAGAGATTGCATCGATGGCTGATGAGGCTTTTGACTGGTTAGTTGACCGCCCATATGCCCATGGGAAGAGGCCCCTCGAGGCTGATAACTCATAGTTAAGCCAGAGGAGGCCTAGAACTGATGACCTAGTAGCACGATGAGAGGAGCTAATACCAAATGAGGTTGCATAGGAGTCTCTAGCTCTGGCAGCTATACAGAGGGAGCGGGAGCAACGGATAGCACAGGGAGAGGGAAGTTCACAAGCCACTGCAGCCCAGACTTCAGACAAGAGACCATAGCTTAGGACCCTCAGGATCAGACAGATGTCAATGCTTAAGCATCATTACGTTTGATTTTTTTGACCCTAACCCTTACTTTCTATCTATGGATACTTTGTTCTTTTTGTTAGACAATATTTTCGTTATGTTATTTTTGGTTATGTTTAAATGTTTTGTGTTGAATGTTATTCCTACTTTTGTTTTGGATTTTTAGTTTTGAAATGTTGGTTTTTAATGAGAATATATATATATATATGTGTGTGTGTGTGTGTGTGTGTGTGTGTGTGTGTGTGTGTGTGTGTGTGTGTGTGTGTGTG